>JAUTWP010214874.1:0-15610 GCA_033042655.1 Cyathermia naticoides | reverse complement strand
TGCAGTGCTCAAGTACTAGCACAACATTGACAGGATACCTTGCAGTGCTCAAGTACTAGCACAACATTGACAGGATACCTTGCAGTGCTCAAGTACTAGCACAACATTGACAGGATATCTTGCAGTGCTCAAGTACTAGCACAACATTGGCAGGATACCTTGCAGTGCTCAAGTACTAGCACAACATTGACATGATACCTTGCAGTGCTCAAGTACTAGCACAACATTGACAGGATACCTTGACAGCGGTGCTCTCAAGGTTAAGAACACCCTGACACATTCATTTTTTCAGTGTGTTTTAGGTGTCACACATTTGTTATTTACAACATATGGTCTTCAGAGAAAACCTGCTGCCGCCAAATTGACTACTCTTTCATATGCACTTTTACAGACAAGACAGCACATGCCATGGCAAAATTCATTAGTAACAACTGGAATTACATCCATGTAAGAAGATTGTTTATAAAACAATGTTGCTCTGAAGTGGGTCACTGCAGATAACATGAAGCATATGACACTAATATAGCATGCAATTAGTAACATGAGCTAGTCACTTGTATTGTAAGTTGTATGTGTTTGTGTGCATGCTCGTTGTATTGAAGGTGACATATGAATGATATAGATTGTGAGCTGAGTAGTGTGTGTGTGTGTGTTAAGTGGGCAATCAAGCCTATGTAACAAGAGAAGTTTGAGTAGATTTGCTGGTTACATCACTGGTGATGAGTTATGATACAAAGTGTAAGTGATGACACCAGTATCTATCATCCAGTTAGTTGTACTAACTCACACCATACATCATATGCAGTTCTTCTTTTTTTATTCATAATGAACATTTATATAGTTGTTATGAAGCAAAGTGTAAGAGATGACCGATAGTCATCATCCAGTTTAGTCGATTAACATACATAATACATCACATGCAGTTCTGCAAAAGTTGCTTTATTCATAATGAACATGCAAAGCTATATATCAAATATTCATTTTTTTTTTGTATATCACTAATCTGGTTTGCCGTTTTCCGAAGTTCATCGACAGGTCTCCAGAGTTTGATTTTGAAAACATTCATATAATGTCAGTGACCAGGGCCTATAGGCATGTATACTAGCTGGGAATTTTATCTACATTTATCTTCAGTTTATCTTTTGACTCATGTTTTTAGAGGTAACCCACTGCATCCACATAGGCTACTCTATTCAATAAGCAGCAAGCGATCTTTTATATGCACTTTCCCCACAGACAGGATAGGACATACCACATCCTTTGATGAACCAGTTGTGGATTACTGGTTGGAATGGAAAATAGACAAAATGGCAGATGGGTCCACTGAGAAGGATCGATCCAATGACCGACTGCTTCAAAGGTGGGCACACTGCCGACTGAGCTACATCCCACTCTGACCGAATGTTTGACATTTATGAATATTGAGTTTTGGATGGCTGATTATCACTGTAATTAATTGTTATGCATCATTATAAAATATGAGCTGTGCAACTCTGTGGGTCTAGTGGGGCTATAAAAAATAATACACATTAATATTTTAGAGTTTGTTATGAAATGTGTTTTAATCTAAGGTTATATGGAAAAATAGACCTGTTAGTTTGGCCTGTGTTATTCAATCCTTGTCATTTCAACATGTTTATTTTATAATATGTCAAGGCTGGGCATATGTTTGAGTTATGCAGCGGGTACTTTGGAAAGGATTACCTCTTTATGGTTAAACAATTATTGTGCATTTAGCAAGCCTTATTATTCAATTATTGTAACTTACAAATTCATTGAAATCTACCAAGGTTATTTCAAGCCCTGCATTTCAATGCCAACATTGGTGTCTATTCTGAAGATAACCTTTTTATAGCAAATGATTGATGTGTGTTTGGCAAATCTTGTAATCATTGTAACGTACATGTATGGTATAAAAGACTTGACATTTCAGAGTTGTTACAGGGTGCACGATCCATTGTCTGCTGGAGGGATTAATGTGTTTTTAGCAGTAATCAATGTGCATATCACCGGTCTTGTTATCAAATTATTCAAAGTTCAACACACACACGAATACTGGATTGAGAATTACCAACACATTCAGCTCATGGCTTGACATTTTTTATCACAAACTTGTCCAGGTGATATTATTGCAATATAATATGGATATTCTTTTCATGTCATATTGCATGTAGAGAATGGGTTTATACCAGCAGAAAAACAGTGGTAATCATGTTTATAATCTTTAATCTGCACTTTGATGTCATGTCAGAATGAATAAACTTTGACAAGATCTAAGAATATATTATTAATTATATTTGACAGTGTTAGTGTTCGCACATGGCTGAAAAACAACATTATAGGCTTGGCATCAATTTTAGTGGCCAGTTTGCAAGGAACTGCTTCATGTCTGTGTCTGTGTTGCCAGAATACTTCACCAATATTTATCTGATAGGGAGTTGGATGTAGCCAAAGCGGTGGCATGTCCACATTTGAAGCAGTTGATCATTAAATTGATCCTCAGTGGACCCATTTGCAGTTTCTGTTATTTTCCATTCCAATCAGTAGTCCACAACTTGTTCATCTCAGATCATGATATGTGCTGTCCTGTCTGTGGGAAAATGCTTATAAAACTAAAAGACCCAACTACTGCTTATCAGAAAGAGTAGCCTATTTAACAGCAATGGGTTTCCTCTTGAAACATCGACCAGTATGCATGGTTGGTGATGGCTTGATTGAAAAACATAAAACGTAGCCTTGATAAGCATAAATTAGAGCAATTTTGATGAAGCTTGGTTGGCCTGTAGCGTTGGAATTAAACATTTCATGTATAGAGATGAGAAGTTTGCATGCTATTGGTTTTGTCTGGTGATCAAAGAAACCACACAAACGTTCACACTGGTAGCGTATCGTAATATTTTACTATAACAGATGACCTAGAAAGATTGTAGAAAGAGTTGACTGTTCTCTAGCACGTGGAGAATGAGTTAGTGGTAGCAGGGGGTGCAATGGAAATAATCACTCTAATAGTAGACTGCTTTATCACTGATCAGTGGCATCATGCCATTTGTTATTATACACATGGGAATCAGATACAAAATACTTTTAATAGTTTTTAATTAAAAAGAGTACCTCTATGACAGCAATGATAATGAATGGATAGTGTGTTGTTATAATCTCAATATATAAGTTATAATGTTTTAACACATAAAGTTCAGTCATGGCTTTCCTATATAAATTAATTTTAATAGTTTTTAATTAAAAAGAGTATCTATATGACAGCAGTGATAATGAATTGATAGTGTGATAATCTGACTATATAAGTTATAATGTTTTAACACATAAAGTTCAATCATGGCTTTCCTATATAAATTAATTTTAATAGCTTTTAATTAAAAAGGACTTATTTGGCAGCATAAATATTCACAATTAATGTGAAAAAACATGATACGGTACATGAAAAAAGTAATGCTGCACCTTGTAACCAATATCATTAATGTGAATTAAAATTCCACAACCACAAAAATGTTATCCTCTGTAATTTGTTATTGAACAAAGAAATGTGTACTGTGCAGCTTTTCTGTTGGTATTTACTGATTAAAGATTCCATAGTGCTTAGTCAGATCATCAGGTGGCAGTTCATTACCTAAACCTATCATGGATGTTTTGACTTGAAAAGTGGATATTAGTTTAATGCATTGTAGGAGCAGACAACTCAATCGGTAGCATGTCTGCCTGTGAAGTGGTTGGTCATCGGATCAGTCCTTCTCAGTGGATCCATTTGCATTTTGGGCTATTTTCCGTTCAAACCAGTGATCCATCAAAGGCATGGTATGTCCTGTCTGTTGGAAAGTGCAAATAAAAGACCTTGCTGCTTATTGGAAAGAGTAGTGTATGTGGCAGCAGTGGATTTGCTATAAAAGAAGTGACCATATGTATCACATCCAATAGCCGATGATAAGATAAAAATCAATGTGCTCTAATGGTGTCATTAAATAAAAACAAACTTTACTTTTAACTGATAAGTTTAAGACTGATGTACTGTATCTAGGTAGGTAAGGTAAAATTGTTCACGTGCTTCCATCAGATAACTGTTTAAAGCACTGCTGTATCTATACATATCAAATTTAACATTAACTTTGGCTGCACTATTAAAATGGTTTTGTGTTTTAATGTAATCCTATTCCTGGCTGTACTATTAAAATGAAGTAATCATATTACTGCACCACAAAAAAGGATTACTCAGGCTATTGTAAATAAAACCAGTTATATTAACAATCAATATTATATACACAATGTCTATATATGGCTTGCTGTAGAGATTTATAGTAAATGTTTGCTTTCATACTGTTTGAGTTACAAAATGTCACCTGTCAAGGTTGAATAACCTGTTCACCCATCATCAATGCTGATCACATTTTAATTCAGCATCTATAAAATATCTTAAATCAGCTATGACCTCATCTTGATGGTTGATTCAAATAAGTGGCCCTTGAACTGTTTTTCATTATTTAAACCCCTGCCTGTGTCTTACTTATAAAAATGTTGTCAACTACAATCTATTACAGTTTACACACTATCTTATAATTTACCATCATTGGTAGTGACCTTTGACCAACATTTCATTTGTGTGTGACTGTATGTGTGCGTTCATTTTAGCATGCATGTGTGTGTGTTTGTCTATAGTAAGTCTATAGTAAGTGTGTTATTTATTCAGATATTGAATGTCAAGGAAAGATTTTTTTATCTGTAGTAATATTTCAGATATTGTGTGTGTGTGTGTGTGTGCGTGTGCATGCATGCGTTTGTGTGTGCATGCATGCATGCTTCATGTGTGTTTATAGTAATAAATATAAATTAGTAATATTTTTAACTGTTTCAGATATTGAATATGCCAAGGAAAGATGTGTGTGTTTTATCTATAGCAATATATTAAGTGTTATTTTTAACTATTTCAGATATTGAATATGCCAAGGAAAAGAACTGCAAGTTGGGGCAGGATATGGAGCTGGATGAGCCAAAGATGGAAGCTATAGAATGTAATGAAGTAGCGATTGGAGGAGATGGTAAGACTTGAATAGTCAAATCTTTTCCTCTTCTATCTCTAAGACACACAATTAATCATGTAATAATTATTACTTGTTAATGGAATTGCATTTCAACAGATGCAATAATCACAGCTTTGTCAAAATGTTGTTAGACTGTATTTTTTACACCATATGTTGGACACTCAATAGCTGATTAAACAATGTGCAGGGATGTTTTTAAGCAAATATTTGTTTCCTTTCAAATATAAATACACATTCCTTACAAAATAGTCAAATCAAAGTTATTCATGTGTTTTAGGGGCCGTTCACAATTTTCAACATTTTCACAAGCATACCGTACACTGGGGGGAGGGGGTTAAGGTTCCATGTACGCTTAAAAAAAAAAAAATGTTGATCTTTTATTTGCGAAAAATCAACATTTTTTCTGTACTCTTTTGAGGGGATGGGGTCTCCAAAAAGAGTACAAAATATACGCTTGTGAAAATGTTGAAAATTGTGAACGACCCCTTAATGTCAAACAGCATTCTTCAAAAAAAAATATATTTTGTACAAAAAATAAATTGTTCGTCCAACTATAGATCTAAATTGGATAAATACCAGCAATTATGAATATTTCCTGCTGTTTACCGTGTAGTAAAGTTTGTTTTATTTAACGATGCCAATAGATTCAGATTGCACTAACTAGCTATGTTTAGTTGTGTGTTGGCATGTTGTTAAGCATTAGATTTAATGGTTGTACTGTTAATTACTCTGGAAGATTCATGAGCAAAACCTTGTTAGGTAAGTAGAGGTACGTGATGGCTATATATGAAGAATTCCGGCGCAAAACGCGATATAGAACATTTTGCCCACAACACAAATTACTATGTTTATTGTTGTGAATTTTTTTTAATTTTAGATTTGTGATAGTTGGGATTCAAAGTAGTTGTGTTCATGTGTGTCATAGCACAATGCATTAACATTAATAAATGAAATATGTTCTTAAAAATTAAAACAAAGTAACTTTTTATGAAAATAAAAAAATTGATATATAGTGTTTTGCACCTGAACTCTTCATATTTTGGTGTGATTCTGGTCATGTGTATGTATGTACACCACTGATTTATTGTTAGGGAGGTAGAGTTATGTATGTGATGGCTATATATTTTGGCCTGATAATGGTTTTATGTATGTACATAGGTACACTCCTGATTTATTAATTGATAGGGAGGTGCGTGTGTGTATTTTGGCCTGATACTGGTTGTGTGTGTATCATGTAAACCACTGATTTATTAATTGTTAGGGATGTGAGTGTGTGTACACCACTGATTTATTAATTGTTAGGGATGTGAGTGTGTACACCACTGATTTATTAATTGTTAGGGATGTGAGTGTGTACACCACTGATTTATTAATTGTTAGGGAGGTGAGTGTGTGTACACCACTGATTTATTAATTGTTAGGTAGGTGAGTGTGTACACCACTGATTTATTAATTGTTAAGGAGGTGAGTGTGTGGTGAGTATATTTTCGCCTGATACTGGTTGTGTATGTGTATGTAGTACATAAGTACACCACTAATTTATTAATTGTTAAGGAGGTGAGTGTGTGGTGAGTATATTTTCGCCTGATACTGGTTGTGTGTGTACATACTTAGTAGATACATTTCTGATTTATTCATTCATAGATTTATTTGTTATTTTCTTTGATGATACAATTCAGTTTGTAAACACATGTAGGTGGGCTGGAATTGATTCTGGAAGTGTCCTGATAGCAGAAAGTAAAATATAAATCAGTTTGGTGTTGATTCTTGACAAGATAGCTCTGTGGAATAAACTGTCAGGTTTTAATAATGTAACAAATTACTAACATCAGCTGCAGTTTTCAGATATGAATTGTTTTATTAATGTCAGTGGCCCTAGCATGTCTAACAAATATGAAGATTATTAAAAAGCAATCAATATTTGAGCCATCACATGTGAAAACCAGTTACTTAGTAATAATGCCAGAAACCAAGTAATTGCCACTCAAAGTTTTAAGTTAAATATAAACATGTCATTTTTACAAGATACAGTGAAACCTGTCTAAACCAGACCCCAAAGAAACCAGAATTCTGCCAAAACCAGACGAACAATTCGGTCCCAATATGTCCATTTAGTATAAATTTATCCTGTGAAAACTGGTAACCTCTGTAAACTGGACATTTTTCTTGGTCCCTTGGGTGTCCGGTTTAGGTTTCACTGTATAATTAAGATAGGGCACTAATACCTTAGATTAAATTTTTGAGGTTATTAACCATTATTTGCAACTTTTTTTTTAATGTTCCCAAGTTCACTGTTGTCAGTTTTCAAATATGATGGATCATTTATGAAAGATAAAATTGCTTCATATTGAAAATTGAAACATTTTCTAAAGCTATTTTAATTAACATTTATTTAGCTAGTGTTTTAAGTTTTTAAAGAGTCAATTTTCATCATTTAACTAATCAAATGGGTTACCAGCGTGAAATGGCAGTCTTCAAGTCAGCAAAGATGTGATTTAATTATAAACCTTGAGTCGGTGTTTACTAATATTGATTTTCATTTTGAGATTTCTACTCTGGAGCCAGCATGCTGTAAAGTGTCAAAGACTGATGTGTACACCTCACTAGTTAGATATAGACTTATTGATCACTTGATGTGCCTGATCTCTAGAGGTGCCGTGGTGTTACTCAATTTGGACTAGAATAGACAGTAGTGCGCCATTACTCAGCTTTATTGCCATGGGCATATCTTCACTTTTGAGGATCTGTGTTCTAAAATTAACAAATAAAAATCTGATAGACCGTGTATATACTATATATGTACCAGTTGTGTAATTCTAGATGTCTTGTAGCATGTGGCCTTGTAATTATTTATTGTCATTTAATTGACTCATGCAAAGTGATTATAAAAAGGCAGCTTATTAAAAAATATGTTTGATACAACAGTAAAGTAAAGTTTGTTTTATTTAATGACACCATTACACATTCTTTCCTTTTTAATCATTGGCTATTGTACATCAAATATAGAATCATTCTGAAATATTTTTAGAGGAAACATGCTGCTACCACATATACTACTCTTTCTGATAACTGGATGACTGGAAATATTTTTATGTGTTCAAGCACGCCCCTCCTGGGCACGACATCTGGTCATCCGGATGCCCTACCCAGGAGGAGATAAGCAGCAAGGAGATTTTTATACACATTTTCCCACAGACAGGATAGTGCATATCACAGGCTTTGATAAACCAGTTGTGAACCACTGTTTGGAATGGAAAATAGCCCAAACTGCAAATGTGTGCACTGAGAAGGATTAAAACACAAAGCCATGTACATGAATAACATTGAAATCTGCCATAGTAAGCTGCATGATATACACATTGCCACTGTAATCAATTACAATAATACAAGATCAATTTGTATCCAGGGTGATGTTTTTATTTTCTTACCATGCATAACACTTTACAATAATAATGTGTGCAGTTTGTTATTTGATTCAAGTCTGGTATTTGGCCTTGACATCAATCTGGTTGTATCTGTTTTCTTGTAGTGGAAGATAAAGTTTCTTTGATTGCTTGATGCAGAACATAAACTGTATTTACAATGTCTATTAGGACATTTTGTAGTGCATCATAGGCTGACATAGCTCATAGAGACCACCTGGTAAGTGGTTTGTTGCCAGATCAATCCTTCTTAGTGAACCCATTCCAGCTAGTTATTCAAAACTGTTTTATCAAAGACCATGGTGTGTGCTGTCCTATCTAGAAAAATGGATACAAAAGAACCCATTCCAGCTATTGATTCAAAACTGGTTTATAAAAGGTCATGGTGTGTACTGTCCTATATGGGAAAGTGCATATTATAAACAAATCCTTGCTGCTTATCATAAAGATTAGCCTATGTGGCGGCAGGTTTGTTTTGAAGATCATGAATGGTAAATACCATGTTTAACATGGTTGATTAAACAATGTGCCTTCCTGTCATTAAACAAACACTTTCATAGCTTGTTTTATATGTGAATATATGATTGGTAATGGTAATCTTTTCTAAATCAAAATGTTTGTAGAATCCTGTGAGAAACTGATGAGCACTGAAACATCTACATGTATTTACTATATTATAATATATAAAATCTAAACAGACCTACCCAGCTGTTGCAAAACAGACGTGCCTCCTGCACTAGCCGAACCTTAGATTGAAAATAGTTTTTACGATCAAAATTAATAGAAATAATGGGTGAATACAAATTTTAAAAAAATATTTTAGTGTGTGGGGTGATATCAAAATTGACTTGGTGTTTAGTGGTTTTTAAATGAAAACTAAATTTGAATATATTTTATACACAAAGTGTATTGGGGTTTTCAGCTACATTTAAATTTGTCACATTGTTTGTTAGGTTTTTTTAATGTTTTTTTTGTATTTGCACTGATACTAGTTACATTGTGATAATAGGAATAGTATGGATCACTATGGAACTAATTATATAGTTATCATGGATTTTTCCAAAGGGTAAAATTGTTCAAATTGCATACCCTAAAAAAAAAAATCAAATTTTCCTGAGTGACATATCAATGAAGACATCTCCATCATCAAATTATTATTATGTATGCAGCATATCTCACCAGTGTCACTTAAAAAAATAGAGCCTACACAAAAAAACATTTTTGCAGGAAAGCCTGCTGATATATGGAATTTTAAAGTTACATATATAGAATTGTGTGTGTGTGGTTCCTTTGAATAACTACTGTATGGAACTATAATTACACAGTTGTATATGGAATTGGATAATTGCTAAGGTAGCTTTGTGCGATGTTTTGTGCGTTAGGCAGACATCTTTGTCAGGGCTGGTTGATCTCCAACCATTATTGTGCGTCTACCAGTAAGTGGTGAACTTGTCATTGTCATGTGTCTCCCATATAAATCAGCAATAAATGCCACAAATTGTCTATTCAAATAGCTTAACAAGTAATCCTGTCGGAACACTTCACCTGAACAATATGTTTTTCTCATGGGGGCCTAATTTGAGATTATGAGATATTTTTTACAATGGTATGTTGATATATCTAGACAGGCCTGGCACCTAGATGATATATCTCAGATTGATAAACATAAAGATTATACGTTTTCTTAGCCTCCCTGCATGAAAGTAATAGAATCAGATTTAATACTATTGGCATCATACTCATAGTGTTTGAGGTCATCAGAATCTAATATCTTGATCTTAATATTATCATTGTGTTGTTACGTTATTGAAAATATCTATGTAAGCTTGGTTTTAAGATTTGTTGCATTGCTTTGTCATGTTGTATTTATTAACTTCATAAATCCAGTGTTGTATGGTCCACTAAGTGAAGCTCTGTACTGCAAGCATTTTAATCATAAGCGTGATTGAAATAAGCCTATGAATGTCATTATGATTGTTATTAGATTCATATATACTCGTTTCCTGTCCATGTAGCTTGGGAAATGACATTTCTACATATACTAATTTACAAACTCTAGAGTAATGTTGTTAGCATGTATATATATATACTGAGTTCCATAATAAACGTGAAAAAGAAGTCTTTGTATATTGTGTCGCTATTTATTTAATAAATATTTCAAGAATTAACACAGTGGATTTGACGGGATTTAATTCAAAATGTGAAATTACATAGAACTTCATGACAAACCATAAAAATGGGAAATTATGGCTAAAGTGGCTAAGAAGAGACTTCAAATGTTAGTGTTTTTTATGGAACTGTATATTATCTTGATTAAATTGCAGCTTATCAGTTGAAATATGCACATACATTTTACAGATTTTACAGTAATACTGTAGCACAAATCAGCTTTTGTGTGTAACGGTTCAGAAGTGATATTCAGTTTTCATGAGTTTTCTTCACTAAATTAGTCCGATAGTACAGTGAACATGTCCCTGCAAATGTTAGATGTAACACATGAAAACCTTTTCTTTTCACTTGGTTTCTTCTCTACCAAACCAACAACTTCATTTAACTCTTTTATAAATTTACATAAAAGTTAGCCATTATCTTATTTGGCTATGGGCAGGATGAGCAGTGTAGGTTCTTGAAGATCTCCATTCGGTGTTTGTTAAAATTTAATATGTAATTTTCTATGACATTTCAATTAAGTTGGATATCTGTAATCTATAATCTTCATACACTGGTGTGATACGAATTGTTGATTGAAGCTATTCCAACTGACGTTGATCAGTCATTTACAACAAATTTATTCACAAATTCTGACCTTTATTTGATCTTCTGTACATGCTTCATGGAAACCTGTTACAAACGTCCAGCACATATCAGATTGTGCCTCTGGGATGCGGGCTTCATGAACATCAAGTTCACCTGTTCCCCAGATGGTGCCAACCATTCCACACCAGCGGTGGATCCAGAAATTCCATTTAGGTGGGCCCCAATGACGAGCCTAAGTGCCACAAACTGTACCGAAAATATTTCCTATGTAAAACATTGAAATATTTGGGGTGGGGGCGGGTCACCCGCTAGATCCCCCACTGCACACAGGAGTGTGGTATGGTGGAGCGTGGTATGTGATAATGTACATACTCTGTGTAAATAGAACCAAGGTAGAGCTTTGACTTACCCTCATGATGGTGCTTGAGTAGTAAAAATAAATATTCCATTAACCAAAGAAGTACAGAGGATTCTGTCTAAACCAGATTCACTTGGGACCAACAAAATATGCCGGTTTAGACAGTGTTGGTATAGACAGATTTCATTTTATGGCAGCTGGATGGTACATTGAAATCATGCTGGTTAACACAGAAATCCAGATTAGACAAATGCTGGTTAAGACAGAGTGTTGGTTTAGACAGATTTCATCCAGTGTTATGGAGCTGGATTGGACTGTGAAATCATGCTGGTTGACACAGAAACCCAGATTAGACAAATGCTGGTTTAGACAGATATCTGGATTAGACAAATGCTGGTTTAGACAGAGTTTACTATATAAGAAAAAGGTGCAGGGCACTGTAGTCACTCTTGGATGAGATTTGCAGTCAGTACAGTTGGGCTAAATGTCATCATCTTTTTCCTCGTAGTGCCATTTACCATGATTGTTGATTAAGGTTAGCTCTCGCCTCTGTAGAAGGGCACACACTCAGATCTTATTAGTTAATGAGCAAATGAAAGGAATGTTTATTTTAATAATCGGCTTTTAGATTTTAAATAACTTATTTAGTAGGACTGTTAAACACAGAATATTGGTTGTCTTGTAAAAAAAATTGAAATCTTATAGGATAATCATTTTTGGTAAAAAAAATTTTTTTACTATATTAATAAATTAAAAATTGAAAAAATATGAAGTAATTTGTATGATGTGGTTGGGTGTTTTTTTATATCTAGAACAGCATTACATTTTTTTGTATATATATATTACAATTAACTTTATGATCATGTCTTTTCTATTATTACAACCTTATATTAAAATGTCCTTTTTATATAATTTAAACATACCGCAAATAGGCTATTAAATCAGTATCCTAGTGGGACTGACAACATATGGAGTATCATTATTGCTATGTAGAGAAAGTGTGGAATGTCTAATCTTAATTTTTCCCAGTTAGATGAAATGTAGATTGTCCAATGTGGATTCTTGTGGGACTGACAAAATGCCAGCAGTATAAACCTAATCGATATTGTTTAGACTTGAGTGCACTATAGATGGAAGTTTATGAGTAACATTGATTTTGTTTTTGTCTTTGGTAATTACCCATGACTTTGCAGTATGTTCTGTGTTCCGATTCGTATTGATCTTGTAGCAGATAAAAACATTTTTAAGCCACCTATATACTTTTAGATATTGATTAAATCACTTCTAAGCCTTCCATCTTCATTGATTGACAAGGTGAAAGTATGGCAGTAGCTACAGAACTAGTCCTGATTAATTGGCAGTAATAACACTGACCATGGTAATGAGTTCCTTAGAATCGGCACAGAAATTCTACTGCTAATAAAGTAATCTAAACCCAGTTGAGAGCAGTAATCTTGTAACTTATTTGAACAAAGCTTATTAATGTGTTTATTATCAAGTTAACTTTGCGTTGTATTTGAACAAAATATTTACACTGGATTTAAAAACCATGAAGATAATAAAAAGACCAACCTGTGTCATTTAAGTTTATTCTTCTTTCCTGTGTGGGAGTATAGAGATTGTTATATTTCTTATTCATTACAATCTCATTCCTCATCCATGGGTGGTGTATAAGCTATGGTATGTGATGTCTTGTCTGGGAAGTACATAAAATACACCTCACTGCTTATTCAAAAAGAGTAGCTATGTGGGAAAAACCTTGTTTGAAATATAATCGCTGCTAAATAAAATAACGTGTTGGGTGTCATTAAACAAGCAATGTGTTTTACATTACAATTGTCATCTTATTGGTTAAATTTTGTTTCATTTTCTGACTTCTGTTATTAAACTGACATACTCAAACCTGCAGCATTCACTAGACAATTTTTTTTAGTTTTTTTTACTTTTGATTAGTTTTGTCAACCTTCATCAAGATTTGAGACCTTGGTCCATATCAGGTTTAGTGCTTTTTCTTCTTCTTTTTCTTCTGAATTCACTCTTTTTATGGTCACTATATCAGTAATGTGGATGTGGTGATGAAATTTACTGTCTTCTTGATGTCAGTGACAGGTCCCCAGAGTTTGGTGTTGAAATTGTTTCATTGCTAATTGAAAGTAATCACAAATTAGTTTAAGAAAGGATTACAACCACCTTACTATAATATAAACTCTAGCAAAGACCAAACACACACTCTCACACACATGTATATATTCTAGCAGTGACATCTAACCTGATACACTGAATACTTGGCATCTTTCTTAAGCCATGGCACTGATGACAAGAATTGTGTCAAACCCATTAGTGACATGCCTCTGTCAAGTCTGCTTGAAGCAATTGCAATTACCATTCAAAGACTGGAGTCTCAAAGAAACATATCCTTCATCAGAGTACAGTATTTCACCGACGTCTCGGCAGTGGTAATTTGCACTTGAAATTACATGTTAAGTTTAGTAACGCTGTAATACGCATTTGATGATTGTCCTGTGATTGGGAAGAAGAACTTGGCCCAGGATAGGACAAGGCCGTCTTTGTGTATCATGACAGTCCCACCATTCAAGCTATGATTGATTCAACACCTATGCATAGCAAGCTTAACTTACAATGAGCTATTGATTCACCAAAGCTACAATCTCACAACTTGCTGGGATTCCTAAGGCTTAATTTTCAAAGGTGTCAACATAATTTGTATGCTTAATCTTTTTTCTTTTCTTTTTTTTTCTTTTTTTTTGTAAAAGAATTGATTAATACAGGATAGGAAATAAACAAAATTCTGGCTATGTCTTATGAAACTAGTTGTGGTGGTAACAGTTTTATTCTGTAGACTATGTGTAACAAACACCCTATTTGGCATGTATGAAATAATGTACTTATGTGTCATTAAAGTTAAATAAATTCTTCTTTCCTTTGAAAACAATATAACAATAATCGTTTTATTTTTAAATGTATTTCATGAAACTTTCTACAACATAAATCTTGGTTCAAATTATTCAAAATAAAAATTCATTAATAATTTTAAAAACATTGTTTTGGTCTTCTACTTTCAGATATTAATATTTAAGATTTCATGAATAATAGCTCGGCCCATACCATTGAATGGAATAGAAATAGTGTTTTACATCATTACGTCACCCTAGGTGTTCAGGTGTTCAAGCATGCTTCATTACCATGTTAAAGTTTGTTTAAACTGGTTCCCATGTAGAATATCTGTGTTGATACTAATGATAAACAATCATGCCTGGTATATTTACTTACAAACTGGTTACATATTTTGTTTGCCATCAATAACTCACTTACTTAACATAATCCTCTTTGTACCTACTCAAGCATATGAGAGAAACAAGACTTTCTCACTTACTGTCGGTCAGCAGCCTGCAACCTGCTTACCAGCATGGCTCAGTATATTACTATGGTTCCTTGCAGGGTGTAGTTCAATAATTGTAGAGTGTTACCGAGGTTTATTGTTACAGGATTGATCCCCTCTGTAAGCCCATTGATCTAGTTTCCATTCCACCCAGTGCAGCATAATTAGTAGGACTAAAGTTGTGCTATTTGATCTACTATAATAATGTCAGAAAGTTCATACGAATAGTGGTACTGATCAGAAAGTAATCTATGTAGTAGCAGTGGCTTTCTTCTGTAGACCATGTGTTTTACACCTATTGGTACTAGTAACAGTGGCTTTCTTTTACTATGTATTAAGACACCGACTATACAATGAATTAACAGTGTGCAAGGAGTATCATTAAGCCTTCATTTATCAAATTTTTCATTGTTTAAATTGCCCAGGTTTTAGAATATCTTCACAACCTGGGGTCATGTCCACTTCCAGGTACATGACAGCATGCACCACACAGGTCTACCATGCAGTTTGAATGAACTGTCACTGTCATCTGACACAGTCTTGCATGTTCATGTCCACTTCCAGGTACATGACAGCATGCACCACACAGGTCTACCATGCAGTTTGAATGAACTGTCACTGTCAT
>JAUTWP010214763.1:0-15623 GCA_033042655.1 Cyathermia naticoides | reverse complement strand
ATTTCTACACACAAAAAATAATGCCAATTCGCAGATTTTTACTTTTATTTTTTAATTGTTTTTCGTCCATCATTTAACACACTTGACGACTGGCTGGGGGTATTACACTACTATTAACCGTGACTGCTACACCTAGAAGGTAATTATACTTTCTAAAAATAGAAATCATAAATATGTTGTCACTTCCGATATTGTGGTAAACGTTAAATATGTTTTGTGATAGAAAACACACTGAATTGCTTTCAAAAGACTATGGTGGTGTGTAACCAGCATTGTACTTTTCCTCTACGGAAGTTAAAATAATTAGATCGCACGACTTTATAGTGTTTCTTTGAACAAAAGATCACCAAAGGGAGATAATTATCAAGGGATGTAACAACCTTATTGGAAAGGACTATAGGAGAGCAAGGTGAAAAAAAAAAAAAAATTAACCTCACTTCATCAAAATATATATCTTTGTCTACAGAAAGTAATATATTCAACAGATATAAATACAAACATAAAAAACTTGATGTGAAAATCAATATAAACATGTGTACACTTCAAAATAAGTGAACAAATAATGATAATAAAGACTTCATTAACCTGCGCTGTTTTGCAGACAGTTTTGCTCCTGAATTACTTGCACACTGCAATAAAAAGATACAAATTAAAATGCCATATTAAACCTTTTTAAAAGCAGAAATGCAGAGCACAATAATGACAATAGATCGAGTTGAGCCATGACATCACTATTCTCTTTAAATTTTCAATAAAATGTTGACTCAGATAAGCCGACCCCAGCCTTTGTATCCATACACAATATACAATATACGATATACACATTAAATAAAACTTTTTTCAAAATCAAAAAGTGTTATGCAAATATTCAAATCAGATATACAGGGTTCACCCCGACGTGCAAAAACTTTTACATACTAAAATTAAAATGGTATTTCATTTTAACTATTCACATGATAGTTATTTTACCTTTTCTCCAATAATAACTGGCTGATTGTCTCCAAGGAAGATGACTCTGTTTTCATTTTCAGATTTTCCACTTGTTGTACTCGATGTACTAATAGTTCTCTGCAATTCAAACCTAAAAAATATAAATATAAGAAAGGTAACAATTTTATAAAACCTTAAATATCATCGAAATCTGTTATTGTTTATTTTTTATTTACACTAAATTCTCATGATGTTTGAAAAGCTAATCCTCAAGTAACTCCATAATTAGAAGAATGACATAAATTAAATCCCAAGTCATAAAATCCCACTTTCCCACCAAACAAATTCAATTTAATATAAAATTTCCAAAATGCCATATTAATTTTGTTAATTACCCCCTGTCCCCCTCCACAAAAAAATACACTTCTGTCATGCTAAAATTAATATACAATATGTAAAATATTTGAATGATGCACAGTTTTTGATTAAAAAAAAAGACAATTAATAAAGATCAAACTAACTTTTCTCCCTTTATATGTAACAAGTTTATGGATGTGTCTGGGAAAGATGGCACATCTTTTTCTGTATCACTGTCCTTCTCAGATTCGTCAGTTTTCACAGCACACTTTTGACTCATCACTTTCTTTGATGAGTCAACAGCCACATTACTATTTGGACTGGAAGATTCACTGGAAGCATTGGAAACAACTACACATGATTCTTCAGTTATAGGAATCTTCTTTGATGAACTAGACACAACAGTTTCAGAGTGGTTGTTGCTTTCTGTAGAACCAGCATTTTGACTTTCATCACTTTCACCTTCCGTATCAGATTTCTCAATATCATCCTCTTCTTCACTTTCACTGTCATCATTTGCATCATTTTTGTCATCACTGTCATCTATGGTGTCAGTACTTTCGACAGTGACATCATTTTCAACTGATATGGAGTTTGTAAAAGAAGTGTCATTGTCATCAATAGTTCTCACCTTTCTTTCTCCTAGATGTCGAAGAATGCTACCTTCTTCCAGCTTAGAAAAGAACATGAATTGAAATCAATACATTGAAAAAGCAAGAATTCAGTTCTATAAAATGCCTGGTAATATTCTTGAGATACTGATGATAATAATAATAATATGAACTAATAATAAGAAAAATCCATCATAAAGAAACTATAACAAAATAGGTAAGGTTTATTTATAAAAGTGTTCATTAATGTGGCCCCATTATATTAACCAAAATATTAACTACTGTAAATCAGGAAATGTTAGTGAGCATAAAAAGTTAGCGAATTTAGCGAGGCCATACAAAACACTAATATTTCATGATGCTAAATATAAAATGACAGATTAAAACAAAAATCAAAAGTATTAAAACATATAAACATTATTTTATTACCGATATGCAAACATAGCATAAACATTACAACAAATACTCGTTATGCGTAAGCTATTAATTTTTTTGGTCAAATAAGACCGATCAACATGCATTGTACAGTATATTAGAAATGAATGATAAACTTTGTGAACACAACAGAATACTTCAAAGAATGACACAATTATAAATATCAAGAGATAAGTCATTCTTAATATAGATTGCAGCTTTAATGCTAACCAGAGACATCTGTAAATAACATGTACCTTGAAGATGTAGGCAAAGCCATAAATTAAGTAAGAAGGTGGGAGATAATTCTTTTTGCCTGAAAATAGAAAAAGAATTGATTAAAATAAAAAAGTACACAATTTACACATTAATGTCAAATCTGAACATTTAAAAAAAAATAAAAAAATAAAAGTAGGCCCATCATGATAGGACATTTAAATCCCAAACCATCTTACATTCCATCACTTTTGTATCTAAGTTAAAAAACAAACCTCTAAAATTTCAATATTTGCCTAATAAGTATAAATATTATACAAAAAAAATAGGCCACAAAAATCAACAGGGTATAAAACAGAAATGAGTGTTACAGAAATTTAATTTTATAAGGCACCACCCCATTTTCAATTATGCTCCATAAAATATATATGCATAACCAATGAATATATCCAAACTATTTTACTAAAATCAGGGATCAAATGCATGAAGACTATAAATTTAAATGCGTTTAACTCTCTATACCTTACATGCAAAATATCAGCTGATTAAATGATAAACGCAGTTAAAAGAGCTATACACTCTTCATGCATATGTTCCCTTGTCTTTACAATTTTACACACAAATCACTAAATAAATGATTACCTCTGACCATAAAGCTTCCAGTAGATAAGTATTCTCCAGACGGTGCTGTCTTTGACACTTGATCATGATACACATACCATGCACTTGTAACAACTTTGGCATCCCAGGCTGCACTGTTACAGATGGCCATGGTTCCTGCTTCATTCAGAGTCTTGGGTGGAACAGGTTCTCCTGCCAAAGGAAATATAATAAAATAATAATGCACAGATTCATGCCAAATACTTTTTTATTTACTACTGTAAAATTCTTTATTTTTGCGTGACATTTATTTTCACATATGAAGAAAATCTGTGAAACAAATGATGCCAAATATTGTATCAATTGGATGAAAATATTAAAAAAATGTACAACTAACTATAATTATGTTGTTTTTATTGTTTTCAGTGGTATTGTAACTTCAAGCGAATTTATTAGTATATAATTAGAGAAAGAGATAAGCTTTAACATTCGTTTGATTTTCTATTTCACATTTTATAACAGTAATGTCTAACAGCGCATGCGTAAACAAAGTTGTATAGTAAATTCATTCATGACTGGAACTTACAATAAAAAGATAAATCATATAAACATATTGAAATTTTGAGTAGGAAACTATTGTTCACGACTTAAAACAATTTGACATGCTAATTACTGTAGGTTAAGCATATTGTTTACATGCGAGTATCTAATCATCCACTTCCTGCAGCAAAGTCAACCTTTATTTAAAATCTAATTTATCTTACTAGCATTCTTTTTTTTTTTAAATTTATGCCCATGGAAACAAGGTCAATTACAGTATTTCATCATATATGTCATTTAAATTAAAAAAAGATTTATAATGTTCCATAAATATAAAATACAGACAAAAATTATGTATTACATTATAAAAAAACAAGTCAATTCTAGTGAAACTGAATTCATAAATGTCAAGTTTTCAAATGATTAAACAGTATGTTAGAGATAAAAATAAAAACAGAAGATCTGTGGTATAATAAATGTATTAATTTACTAAAAAAAAGTAATGTTTCATTAAATTCTTATAGATAATGATATTAAAATCTACAATAAAGAAGGATGACACATCAATTACATATTCTTGTAACAAACTACAAGCTACTTTTGACAGTGCTCGAGTCCTGTTTGTAAAACTGAGAGTACCTGAAGGGTTCTTGATGATGCAGCTGCTAGCACCATGGAGGTCAGCATGGACATAGAGGTCACCTGTGAAAATATACAGTTATTAGTCAACAGACAATACACGTAAAGCTTCCTGTCTTGGACAGAGACTCTGGCAAGGTCGGAGTTTGTGACCAAGACAGGCGTGCTTGAACAGTTATTTGATGTCAAACATATTATGGTCTTCTGACACAGTTGTTTTTAGAAGAAACCCGCTGCTACCACATATACTACTCTTTATGATAAGCAGCAAAATGCAGCGTTTGACACAAGTACTTCTTCAAGTGATATACAGTGGACACGGTCTAAACCGGAACCCCTCTAAACCAGAATCTCATCTAAACCGGACAAACAATTCGGTCCCAATGTGTCGTTTTAGGGTAAATCATAACCTCTGAAAACTGGACATTTAACTTAGTCCTGTGGTTGTCCGGTTTAAAGAGGTTTTACTGTATTTTGACAATGGGATTCAAATTTAATTGCTCACCTGGTCTGAGGTATCGTTTGACAATTAGTTCATTCTGCTGTTGATCTCTTCCACCTATCACAAGATAGTTTTCTGAACTAATAAACCAAAGGAACTTCTCAAACCTGAAAATATAATTAAATATTATGAAATACCTGTCTTTTGATATACCAGTCATAGAAAACATTAAAAAAACAATTTAAAAAACCCATACACATATGGAAGTGAGAAAATGTTTGATTTTTAACTTGTTCAATATTTGACAAATTCTTTTGTATGTGTCTGTATTGTTATTTGATAAAAAGATTTATGGGGGAGAAGAAATAATTTTTTATTATAAATAATATCCAAATGTTCTTGTTTTGTTGTGACTATTTTAAGCTACTCTGTATGGTACATGAAAATATCAACTGAAAATTAATGGAAGTCTCATAGGATTCTATAATCATCAAGGTAGATATCAAATGGATCCAGTATACACAACATACCAGTAAGTTTTCCTTGTCTTATTAATGGTAGCTATTGTTGCAACATCTTTCAAAGTCTGTTTGGTTTTTCTCTCGGCTGATTTAAATGCCTGTAAAAAAAATGAGAAAAATGAAAAGAAATCAAATATTGTTTAATCAGCAACCATTTGGTGTCAAATATACAGGCCTTAATAAAATTGCTACTGCCACATAAGCTACTCTTTTCAACAAGCAGCAATGGGTATTTTATATCCATTTTACCACAGACAGGAGAGCACATACCATTTGTTGTTGGTCAATGGCTGGAACATACATTATTCCAAATGCAAATAGGTCCACCAAAAAAAGATTGATCTGACAATGAACCACTTCCAAGACGGACACTCTAAAACTTAATTTAAAGAGACTGGTCAGAGTATTTTTTAATTAGGTAAAATACAATAACAGTAAAGTCTGTTTAAAATAATATTAAGATATAGCAAAAAGATGGTTATGAAGAAAACATCTGTTGTTATTCTGTAATGTAACTATAGTAATGGACAGTACTTCCTGAAGAAAACTATAATTTTGTTTATAACTCTATATAAAAAAATATTTTAAAAATTAATTACTTTTGTCGAAGCATCTACAGTTTTCTGTTCTTTTTTAGCTGCTTGTTTTTTCTTGTCAAAATATCTAAAAGAAAAAGAAGTTTTAATAGTATGTTATATATTTATACTAGTATGTCCTATGGTAACTGTGTTGTTATATTGTTTGTCATTATAAGGATACCATCTTAAATTATTACCAGTCTTTTAAGACTAAGAATTATATGTTTAATGACATGCCATTACAAAATATTAAATCGGCTATTTTACCAGTCTTTTAATCATGTGAGAAACATACTGCCTATATTACAATAACCAAGAAAGATTTAACATGTTAAAAACATGTTTATATTTAGTAAAACATGAATAACAACTACTTCACTGTATTAAATCATTTTTGAAAATGGATATTATGAAACATGACTAATTTTTGTTGATGCCTAACAGAGAAATATGGAGTGAGCCAAGAAGAATAATGTTCTCACTTTCTAGAGTTGGCGTAAGCACTAAGTGCCAGGTCGACATCAATTTTCATTGGTTTCAGAGGAAGGTATTCATCAGATTCATTATGGCCATCTTCATACGGGTCGCTATTAAAATAAATAAAAAATCAGAAGCCAAAGATATCAACTATTTTAAACATTTTTCTCTTCACTACAGACTAAATATTACATAATAGAGCTTTTTAGCAAACATTAAACAAATCAGTGATATAATATTAATATTACACATTTGTATTTGTTACATCATGGATGTAGCTCAATCGGTAGCATGTCGACCTGTGAATCCTTCTCAGTGGACCCAGCTGTATAGGTTACTTTCCGTTCCAACCAGTGGTCCACAACTGATTCATCAGACACTGTGATATGTGCTGTCCTGTCTGTTGGAAAGTGCATATATAAAAGACACCTTGATGCTAGTCTATGTGGCAGTAGCAGATTTTCTCTGAAGAATTGTATCCAAAATTACCATATGTATGACGTCCAACAGATATAAGATAAAAATCAATGAGCTTTAGTGGCATCATTAAATAAAACAAACTACTTTATTACATCACATTACAACTGATCCTACCTGAGAAGCAGAGTTATGTGATTTGTATCAAGCCGGACTGACTTGATAGCACAGGCTACTGGGTCGTGGATTAACTGAGCCTCCTTGATGAGCTTCCAGATCTCCGTCCAATCAATCTGATTAGCCAGGGCACTCCGAACTCTCAAAAGTGCCTGATCAACCTGAAAAATAGAATGTACTATGTATATATCCATATGTTATATGTTTGTTCAAAATGGCTGCTAAAACTGGATAAATTTCATCAACAGTTGACACATTTCTTTTTATTGCAAAAACATATTACTTAGCAAAAAGTATATTTGTTTTCATATTGAGAAAAATATATATATGTGTTAGGGGCTATAAAAATAGTCCCATGTGATTATTGTGACAGTTCTTAGGTTATAAAACTCACCAAAGGAAGATTCATCTCAATCAGTTGTCCCCGTAATATGTCAACTTCCTTTTGGAAGAAAGAAACACAATTTACAAAACATTAAAACAAATTTACAAACATTAATTATAAACAATCAAAACAGTTTAGCAAATATGACATTTGAATAATATTTAGATGAAAACACTGACTTATTTATTTACATCACAAAATTAAAATTAAATCGGAAATGTCAGTCACAAATGTTAAAACCATAAAAGGACTCAAAATAAATTTTTACTAAACTTTTTGGTGGAATATTTTATTGAGAAAATGTCTACAATACATATACTATAATGATATTAAATTTAGCAGTAAAATCACACAATCCCCCCACACCCCAACATTATTAAGTATTGGATGTGTAATAATCATTGTAGATTAAACAAATACTTTTCTTACTATAAATGTTGCATGTAGACCCAACACATTAAAGGAAATTTTAAAATCCAAAACATTAAACGATAACAGAACATATTTCTTGATTACCTGTTCTTTCTGAAGTTCATTTATTCTTTTCTCATGGTCCTTTCTCACATTATCCAGCTTCTTCAGTGCAGACTTTTCCTGTAAATTAAAACAGCATTTAATTACATCATGAACAAATTAAACATATAACTTAAACATACACAATAACCTCAGTTGATTGTGTTTCTAATCCCATTCTTTATTTTTGTAAATTATTATAACCATTCAATGTGTTGTTTTAGGCACACAGGAATTGCAACACACCTGGGGATGCTGCCATTGTAAAATTTAATACCTATACAAAATATTAGTATTGACCCCCCAAAAAACCCATCTTAAATTATTACCAGTCTTTTAAGATTAAGAATTATATGTTTAATGACATCCCATCACAAAGAATTAAATCAGCTATTGTACCAGTCTTTTAATCATGTGAGAAACATACTGCCAATATCAAATGAAATCAAAATGTGTGTTATATCAACAACTTAAAAGAAGATTTCCAGGGCACTCCAGGACTCAAATTTAAGAATTTGTAACCCATGTCAATTTTGAAACTTTTTGTCCATGGGTGAAAGACTCTCTGATGGTAATGTTGATTCAACCGACAGCAATTTGTTTAAACTTAACTTTTCAACAAATACACATAAAAAAAGTTATTTTGCCAGTGGCTAAAAAATTACGCCAGTGAAGCAACTCGCCTATGGTAATTGCTGCCAGTGCTGCTGTTAAATTCACGCCCTGTACTCTACTTAAATGAATATGGTTTGAATGTAGGTCTCCATGCATAGCTTTATATGTTTAGTATATATTTTCAATAATGTTGAATAAATAAGTTTTATACCTGCTGTAAAGTTTTTATATCTAGTCTCTGAGCTTCCACTTTTGAAAAAAATTCATCCACAGCCTAAGAAAAAACAAAAGTAAAGTACTGACATAAGAAAGTTAATTTATGTGGACATTTTTAAAGCATTCTAAAGCTAAAACATAAAAAGAACAACCCTGATAAATACAAATAATTAAGATAAACTAAATTCAAATATCAATATAAACAGCTATTAAAGCATGGATATAAAATTCCTGTTAGTCATTGGAATTTTAGCACCAGATAGGTAAGTTAATTAAATGTAATTCCATCAGAAATTATACAACACTGGTATAAAGCATAAATAAATTACACAAGTTCAAATAGTAATTAAGAAAATTTCAATGAATAAATGTCTACTTCTTAAACCACACAACAACCCAAACTTACCCGATCAAATGTGTCAAATTCTGCAAATAATTTGTTTTCATGTTGTAGCATATGAAGAGGATGGAATTCTTCGTATCTATATTGATGAAATATATTATATTTTATACAAAATAAATTTATAAATATTTTATAAAAATGTTAGAAAAACATAGGTACTCAAATTACTGGTTTGGCCCCCATATATTATAAGTCTAATTTAGACTTAAGAAATGTTTGGCGAGTTTAACTTCAACTGCATGAAGGAGTTGAGATTTTAAGTAGCCAGTGGTCCTGACACAAGTTTTGTCACAATACAGAAAACATAATTACTTTCAATACAAATTAGAGATGTTTTAAACCATAAACACTTACCAAAAATTAATTTGAAATCATTAATAATGAATATGCATACATATAATAAATTAATAGGATCATCTGAGTAATACTACTATAGGATTTGATAAACTTTTTTAATTGAATGTACTACATATTAAAAATTACTCACGTAATAATATCCTGAGGTTCCTCTCCTTTTATAATGGGTCTTTTGTCTTTTCTTTGAATGATGAAACCCTGAAAGTTCACATTTCAAGATAATTTTGTGATACTTTACATTTTGATGAAATATTTGCTGAAAATACCTCTTTAAACTGAATTTGCCTTTGATCTTTTTGCTTGTTATAAAATTAATTTTCATCCAAGCCTGCCTGACTATTCCCATCACAAAAAATAACAACACACCACCCCTTAAAAACATTGTTAAAACATAGTGCAAATAGTATTACCAAAAAAAGTTCTTAAAATTATTCAACTTTTTTGTATTTATTCAAACTTACTTTTGTATTTGCTGACTTCAATTTTTCCAGAAGTTTCTCAGCTTCTTCAATTGCCATCATCAGTTTTGACATATCTAAAAACAATATTATATAGATATAGAATATGGGTATGTTACTTTAATTCAACATATACTTTTATTAAAATTGGTTCTGAATGTTAAAAAAAAGAACATTTTTATATAAACATATAAATTACAATCAAAGTGCATCTAAAAAAATTATTATCTAAATTACCTGCTGAAATGTTAAAATCTTTGCCCAGTTTTATATTTTCTGAGAATCCCACTGACCGCAGACAATGATCTAGAATTGCTGGTCCATAATCTGTTAAAATAAACAAAAAACAATCAACAATCCATAATCTGTTAAAATAAACAAAAAAAAATCAACAATCCATAATCTGTTAAAATAAACAAAAAACAATCAACAATTTAATGCATTGTAAGATTATAGAGGTTTTTAGATTGTTTAGCTCAGTAGACTAGCATCTTCCTAAAATACAGGTTACATAATCAATCTCAATACACCCACTGAGCAATCAATTGCAATTACTATTTGTTTAACTCTTTCACCACTAAGTTATACAGCAATGTACACTGAGTTTATGTAGCAGATTAATGTGACATCCTAAGTTCAAACCTGTAAAACTATAATAGACTTTGCAGTTCCGAATACTTCCTGGATAGTCCAGAAAGGTCACAGGTCATTCGTGCCCAGATTTGATGTGACACCATTCAATGAAATGGATAAATGATAACAATGATTTTGTTTCGGATATTTGTATTAGAGAAATATGTTAAAATTGGCACAAAATGAGTACACAAACTTCTTCTTTTTTCTCCAATATAAATACTTTTAAAATATGGAGTGTTTCTGTATTAAAACACTTTATTTATAATGCCCCCTTTCTTTATTCAAGCCTGGGTATGAATGACACGTGTCTGTGAATATTTAATGATGTTCATACAGGCTCAATTTGGAACTGCAAAGTCGTCTATCACAACACTAAAGGTATCATTATATGAACACATCATATCCTTGCTATTTCTAAACAAAACAAAACATTTTATAAAGAAATGTTCTAACCTAAGTTTGGTATCAACATCTTTTTCAGGGGATCACCTTCTCGACCAGACAAGATAATCTGATGAAGTCTAAAAACAAGAAATAATATTACTGCATAGAATCATTCCCATAAAAAATAACATTTAGTATGTTTAGTATCAGCACTAATAATTAAAAATTAAAACAATCGAATGTTTGTCTTCTTTTATTCTCAAGAAACCAATATTAATATGTTAATCCATGCCCGATTTATTCGTGCTGGCATGCATTGCAAGTGCATAAGAAAGATTACTGCTGATTTCCCTTGTAAACATACAGTTGGTGATGTCATAAAAATAGCTTCCAACTTCGTAATGTTATTCCACTATTTCTACTATACGATTAGCATTCCTTTAAATTTTTCTTTCAGTATATATTTAACAAATGTTTACTAACACAAGAGTGTTTAATCTGTCAGTGATGTAACACATCTGAAAGTCAAGCCATAACAAGTAGAAAATGAACAGTACTTTTCCTCTGTTGGCAATTCATGCTGTTTTGCTGCATCTAAGGGATATGTTTCTCTGACTGCAAAACGAACATCCTGACTGTTGTCAGTACGTGGCCGTAACAGATTCAGAATGATATATTCATAATCCGTTAAAACAATGTTGCCCTGAAGAAAAATAAAAGACAATTAAAATATAAAAAAAATAAGGTACAAAAGACAATGAAGATAATAATTAGTATCATCAAAATTTAATAACCCTATTATACAGTAGCAATACAGTGTAAACATTGTGTCACAGTAGTCAATAACTTGGTTTGACAGTCAAAATAATTACAATGTTGACTTGCACAAAGAAACTATTTTTAGTAAATGATACATAAATTTAAATCAAGATGTTTTCAACATCCATGTGTATTTTGTCATTAAAATATTTACTTTGCTTTGATCATTACATGCAAAAGTCATACATATCCATATTTTTAAATACAATTATTTATGGAATCTTCTATCATAATGTATTATGCAGTATTTATAGATAAATTAAACACAAAATTTTATATAAATAATAACAACAAAAACAACCACTTAAATAGAAATACAGCTTAGTTTTTCATGTATGCTCAACCAGTTTAAAACATACCCTATCATACAACTCTAAAATCACATGGTATGCTGCTTCTGATGAACCAAACTGAAGATCAACAATCCGATCTACTCCAAGCTGTGTAATTGTTTCTAATCGACGTCCCTTTAAATGCTTTCTCAACTGAAAAAGAATATAAACAAAGAATTAACACTGAATCCCAATCTCAATATGACCTTTTTTATTATATGCATTTAAAATATTAATTAATAATTTGTCTTTTAGAAGATAGCTACATGTATACAGAGTTATTTCGATGTGCGGTTGTTATTGTCCATTTGATCCAGCAAATGTCATATTTTACTGAGGGCATCAGCTGAGGATTAAAAATTAAAACAGTTGCGGGATCAAATGGACAAAAACACCCAAAAAACTCTGTATGGTTATCTACATTGTACATTCAATTGTTTTTCTACGGAATTAACTTTATATTTGGTATTTCTAGAAAAAAATACCTGAGTACAAACTAAATGTAGACCTTTGAATTATCAACTTTGCCTGTTCCAACTGCTAATGGCGTCACTGTCTAGCTTTCTGGGCATTAATTTCATGTGATCCCGGAAATTAGCTAATCAAATTACAGAACATGCTTACTATCAGTTTACAATATCTGATAAATACAAAAATGCTGATTAAAAAAAATCTGTTTTGTCAATAGAGTAACATTGTTCATTTTGATAAAAACTAAATTTATATTAACACCAAAACGTATTACTTTCATTGAAAATCCTGATGGTGCTGGATTTTTGGGCCAGTCAAATTCTGTGCTGTGAATACGAATACCTGATTCCATTAAAATTACCGCTTTTTGGTCAGGTCTGAAATTAGTGAAAAACAACACATTTTTACATATAAAAACATTGTACAGTAGTATGTGACTAATGGACATACAAATACAGATTTATATTCTACTGACCTTAATTAACCAGATATATGTTATGAATCATTGAAATAAACATACATTGCTTACCCGGTACAATAAATTACAGCATTTGCAAAAATCGGTGTTGCCACACAATAATGGTAGTCAAAATGTTTCAACTCTACTGATGAAAATACAGTGTTTCCCCTATATATTTAGGAAGGGATGGTAAACTGATCTTTTAAGGGCATTTTAATCACTGTTTTATACCATTTTTAAGAGGACAAAATATTCAAACTTTAAATAATGCAGTTACAAATTGTATGTACAACTAACTTCGTGATAAGGTTGGGGATTCTGCATATACTATAGCACTACAATAGTGAATGAGATTACCTAAAACTTATAAATCTTATTGTGTTAAAATCTAAATAAAACTAAGTCTCAAGTATCACAATGTCCTTGTCTATGACGTTTATTTGTAATATAACTCTCTAACTAAAAATCCATGCTTAAATAGCAGGTATCTATACTATATAGCCAAAGTCTGTAACTGTGACTAATCTAATTCCTGAATTGAAAACCCATGGGCCCATAGTCCTATTGATTTGACAATAAAACATCCCCAATCGTCTATAATAGGTTGTAAAGGTGTAATAATAATTACAATAACTATATAGTAAAAATAGCAATGGATACATATATACAATTTCAGCTTTTGAAATTTGAGGTGGCAATCAGCAGTGCCTCTGTAAAATGTTGTTGAATTGCCAGAGCAAGATGATCAAAATTTTGATGACTGCAACTTTAACTCTTTCACCACTAAGTTATACAGCAAAGTAATTCCCCATACACTGAGTTTATATTAATTATCCTGTTGGTTAATGACAAACTGAATAATCCACTGGTAATTTTGGATATAAACTATACATTTCCAGAAACATGGGCACATGTGTACTAAGGTCGTAGGAGATTTCACCTAATTATAATAACAACGCGTCACTCAGCGGCAAATATAAACAGATATCACAAGCCGCTCTACAGACTTGTCATGGTGAAAGGGATAGGATATTGCCAGCCGGTCTACCAGCCCATAGGGGTGAAAGAGAACATTAAAAAAATATACATCATGTACATACTTCTGGAGTCGAATAAGGTAGGTCTTGTTGTCAATATCATAAACATTAGCCACACGCATACCAATAAACCTGCAAAAAAAAATATATAAAAACATTTATAAAAATGAAAATGATTGAGTAATATTGTAAATGAAACTAGTGTATACTACATAACATAATTAAAGGAATAGAAAAGTAATGCTTTTAGACTTTTATTCAACAAAATTTTATAAACGTACTTTGTTAACATGAAGCTGTATATTGGTTTATTTAAAAAAGTTAACAGTCAAAATGTGACACTTATTTCATTCAAATCCCTACTTAATTTGAGCAATATAATATAAATTTTAGATTCCAGAGAGATGTGAAGGCATCTGCTGTAAGTTATAACAGCCTGGCTCTGAATGTGGACATTAAACAATTCATCCTATCCTAGAGATGTCCAACATTGGAGTCTTTTTATCTTACCATATGGTGAGATCACCGTAAATTCTATTTTGTGCATGGCGAGATCGTCAACTATTTTATATGTACATAGCAAGAAAGGATTTACGCTGCTTAAATTAAAATATTTATATACAGTAATACATTTATTGTTATTTGTTGACTATTTTTATATTTATGGCGATCTTGCCATGCCAAATTGTCGGCTTAAAAATAACCAAAACCAATACACAGTTATTAAAACAATAAATATACACAGTACACTGAATGATAATAAGTGTATGTATACATTAACTTATTTTATTAATTAAAAAAATATTTTAAACAGTGTCTATCATTCCTAGTCACATATAAAATATTCAGTATTTTGCCATAGACAAAATGGAATTTATGGCAATGTCACAAGGTGAGAGATCGACCAAGTTGACAACATTTATCCAGGGATAGAAATTAAGAAATATTTCCACAGGCCTGGAGGACTAGTAGCTTTGCAAAGTTGACAGATCACTAGCCCCCACCACATTATTGGGGCACACAGATAATATAAAACTTTATGGGTTCTAGAAAGCTGTTCAATGAACACACATTATCTATGTAGTGTACCTTTGATTGTGTATAATATGCATCCATAATAAAAATTAACGAAAGTGAAATTTCAAATGTGCGGTTATCATTTGCATTTAGTGACAAAATGTATGTGACATCTGCTCAGAATTACGGAAAGACTTCCACCAGGCCCTATCGCTGTAAAGAGTTCTATTATCAATTAGCGCTTATCGCTCTAAAGAGCTCTTATCACTTAGTGATCGCTCTAAAGTTCTATTATCAGTTAGTGCTTAAAAACACTACAAACCATGTGACGCTAATGAGATTTGAACCAACCGCGTGAGTCCTACTGAATAAATGTGAAGCTCTGGAATAAATAACTTTTTCTTTATAGGCAATTTTTGAAAATATGCAGGCTAAGACTGATAAAGCTATTAAGAAGTCTAAAGATGCTGATCCGGTTCCTGATGACATCTTGGACATTGCTGATTCCGGAGATGCCAAGCCCAAGGGCACCAGCAAATCTAACAAGAGAATGTCTGTTGATAGAATTTATCAGAAGAAAACACAACTCGAACACATTCTT
>JAUTWP010214654.1:0-15627 GCA_033042655.1 Cyathermia naticoides | reverse complement strand
TTTGACCACGCAAATTTCCAGATCGGTAAGTGAATAACCGATGTAGCCAACAAATATTTTTTGTGTTTTGACGCATCACTTAAATACGGTTCTAATCCCTTAAGTCAGGGATGTATTGGTAATATCATAATATGAATATTATTGGCAGATAGTCCACACGTGAGGAGTTACGGAACAAAATTAATAGGTTTGATTTGGGAAGATGAGTCCTCTGGATCGATCATGGAGTGATCATCACCAAACCAGTGGGAGAAAAAGAAATACCACGCTACGCAAGGTTTCTGTTTACTCCTCGTCGAGTCATTGCACAAAGTTACGCTTGCCACCCCAGTGTAAGGTTCAGATACCCGTAGCCGCCCCTGGCCAGGAAGAAGCTAACAGCAAGAGTAACGAAAGTTAGCAACTTCACACTAAACAGTTGGTGGTTTGAAGCGAGTCAACACGATGTTATTTAATTAAAGCTTTCAGGTAATAAATGGACAATGCTGTTGATATAAATTTTGAAACACCAACAAGTCCAAGGCCAAGCACTCTAAGTGACTTAGTAAGTCTAAAGCAAAAACACTAATGACTAAACAGTAAACTAAAAATGTAATCGTAGTAAATCGAAACTGCTGTGGCTGTGCGGCGGTTGTCATAGTGTGCCTGTTGTTGTTATTTACTTTTAAAAATTAAATTTTTACTATTTTCCATTCCGACCAGTGGTACACAACTGGTTCATCAAAGGCAGTGATATGTGGTGTCCTGTCTGTTGGAAAGTAGCCTACATATAAAATGACTCTTTCTGTTTATCAGAAAGTGTGGTGGGTGCAGGTTTCCTCTAAAAGAAATGTGTCAGAATGACGATAATTATGTTTCACATCCCAATAGCTGATGAGATAAAATCAATGTGTTCTAGTAAAACAAACTTTACCTTAATTGTCTAATTAACAATTTTTTAATGTATCATTGTCTTTTTTAAAATGTATTTTAAGACCATCATTGAATGATGATGAAGATACAGATTCCTTCTTCCTGTTGAATTGATGCAAGATCATTAAGAATGCATTCAACCATTACCGCCTGACTAATGTCTCTTAGAAATCTTGGTCATGGGTGACTCCCGACTTTGGCTTTGTAACACAAATGGCAATGTGTTCACGATCTGTACAGATCACAGATTTTCAAAACAGCTCATCAAAACATACAAAGATGGAGTTAAACTGAAATGTATCGCAGCCCACCACAATGGAGCCTGGGGTGTCAGCCATAACCAGATGGTCTATGTCTTCATACATTCATCAGAAGTTCCTATCAGGATCCAGGAGACAACCTATGAAAATCAGGTAGAGCTTTCATTACTGCCACCCCTAGCAGGGTTTTCTGTAAAAAATAGTTCAGGTATGCTCTATTTCTTTAAAAACCATATGTTACACTGGTGAGAGATGCTGCATATCTAATGATAATTTGATGATTGAGTCTGTTTCATTGATATAATTATGTCACTGACACTGAGTCAGTTTCATTGATATAATTATGTCACTGACATAATAAACAACTTTTTAGCAGTCTCCTTGGCTGAGTGGTTAAGCTATCAGACTTAAGGCTGGTAGGTACTGAGATCGAATCTATCAGTCGAGGCATGAGATTTTTAACCTCAGTATTGACTCCAACCCAGAGTGAGTGCTACGCAAGGTTCAATGGGAAGGTGTTTCCACTTGCACTGACCAGTGGTTCCATTACTAGTTTAACAATGGGAAAGTGCATATAAAAGATCCCTTGCTGATTATGGAAAAAGGTAGCGTTTTTCTGTCTTATACTAACATTAATATCTGTCCTGGACAGACAGCTCAGGAAATAGGGCTGTGCTTGCTTGAACCGTAATTGGATGTAAGCACGAAAATAAATATAACTAACAACTAACCTGGTTTAAATAAATGATAAACTGTTTTAATGGAATTTCAGCGGTGGGTGCCATTACGAGGGTTTCATCGGTCACACTTACTGCCCACTGACCGATGTGGGTGGACAGACGAAGCAGGTGCTGGGGATCAACCGAGAGAGAACTTCACGCTGCCCAGCAGTCACTGGGAGTGGGATGGAGATTGGACAATAGATGACAATTTTCATGGAGAAGTCACACCAGACCCAGAGGTGGGGAAATAATTAAAAATAATTTGTTCATATACAGTGAAACCCCTCTAAACTGGACCCCCTTTAAACCGGAATCCTCTCAAAACCGGACAAACAATTTGGTCCCAATGTGTCCATTTAATGTAAATCTAACCCCTGAAAACCGGACATTTTACTTGGTCCCAAAGGTGTCCGGTTTAGAGGGGTTTTACTGTATATATTTATCTCCATTTTATACCATCTTTCTAAAGTAAAAGGAAAGTTTGTTTTATTTTTAAACGATGCCACTGGAACACATTGATTTTTATCTTATCATCGGCTAATGGACATCATTCATATGGTCATTTTGACACATTTCTTTTAGAGAAAACCCACCACAGGCTACTTTTCAATAAGCAGCAAGGATCTTTTATATGCATTTTCCCACAGACAGGACAGCACATACCATGGCTTTTGATGAACCAGTTGTGAACCACGCGCTACAAACACCACAGAAAGTTAATTTTCAACAACGAAAATTAAACAAATTGAAAGGTGAAGTAAGTCTGTAAGTTCTTTTCAAGAGGAAACTACGTCGTAAGTAGGTCAACAATCAGCCATCACTAGCTGCCAAGTGACATCGTTCGTTTGTGTCCATCACGAGACATCAACACTTTTGAAGCACGTTTGTAAGAAATTTGGCTTGTTGAATATTATTATTACTACTGAAAATGGATGCGCTATGCATTTCCATATAGCAGAAGACTGCCAAAATAGGTGTGCTCGCGGGACGCGAAACAGAGAATCATTTACGCATAAATGAGCATATTGGTACTGAATTGTTTGTTTGGTTTAGAGGGGATTCCAGTTTAGAGGGGATCTGGTTTAGTGGGGTTTCACAACTTTGACTGTATTAATAACCATTATGCTTCTGCACTAGAAAATAAATAAAGTTAAATATCTGATGTGAGAATTTCTGAGTTAAATGAACTTGTATTTGAATGAAATAAAAATCAACTAAGATGAGATATGGAGCACATTGATTTTTATCTTATCTGTGGCTATTTAACATCATTCATATGGTAATTTGGACAGATTTTTAAAGGAAACCCGGTCACCACATAGGCTACCCTTTTCGATAAGCAGCAAGTGATCTTTTATATGCACTTTTCCATAGAAAGCACAGTACATACCACAGCCTTTGATGAACCAGTTGTGGACCACTGGATGGAACGGAAAATAGCCCAAACTGCAGCTGGGTCCCTTCTCGTGTGAGCGCTAGTGTCGTAACTAATGTCACAAAACTATTTTATTTTTGTTAATTTAAGATTATTATTACGTTAAACTTTTTTCTCCAATGTAATTCTTAATAAATGGAAAAAGTTTTCTTCATTAATACAATGCACCTTTTTATTATGGAATACTCATTCAAATATATTTTGAGAAACATCATTGCCTGTTAATTAACGTGCAGGCTTACAATATTAGTGGTTAATGTTTTATAATAGCCTATAGCATTATATTTATTTTTTCGTGACAGAAGTGTTGATGGTATAATACAATAAATGAAAAATCCGGCTGGACGGTGTGTCGAACCCGCGTCGTCCGCGTGTCCACCCAGTCGGCATGACGGACTGTTGTGTAGCTAAAACCCCATTCTTTGTACGCGAGTTCGGTCCTAACTCTACGAGATGCTGGCTGGTCATTTTCGTCTTTGCTAATCTCTTTATGACAAGTCCTCCTATCATAATCCGTGTTAATAGCCCGTGATGATGTCTTTAGTCAGAACCGACCCCATGGCGTTCAAACATGTCCACCAATTTATTCACGACTTGCGACAAATTATAGGACATCATTGCTGCATAACGGTCATACGAACGAAGACTTCCTTTAGAAAGCATTGGCAGATTGCTTCATGTATGGCCAAACGAAAGATTGAAAAAGAATTCCCGAAAGGGCTAAAATAAAGCTTTAATGAAAAGTATGTCCATTTGATACGGCTGGAAATCACATCTGTTCCAACAGATTTGCCTCACAACAGTTTTGTGACCTTTTGGTGTGTTTTGAATAAAAGTTATTTTAGCCGAGCTGAGGCGCGGGTCGTGGTAGGGGTCGCCGCAGGGGTCTTCCAATCAGGGTATACAGCGATGAGTTAACCAACACGGTGTCGTGGTAAACGTGTTAGCCTCTGAAAGATGATTTTTAAAGGGTTCATTGCTTTCTGACCCCAGGTTTATTGGCGGCACTTGAATGCGCACGGAAGTCGAGGGTGGTTTCTTGCATCAATATCGCACTTATACATCATAATACTTTCAATTCTACGAAGACGGATATAATTATTTTTTTGTTAGTTTATATTACTATTAGTCCATATTGGCTTTAAATAAAATGTAATACTCACAGCTATCTGTGATTTATAAAATAAGTAGACGTTGGTCGTAGTTAATTACTGAGTTATATCTAAAATGTCTATGGTTAACATAGTTTGTTTTTAATCGTTATAATCGTCTTAATGGATAATGTTACGTTCATGGGATGGGAACAAAAATAAACCGAGGAGGTACCCCTGTCATGGGCCATAGCAATGATCGAGGTCATAACTGGGGATCAAGATGGGAGCTTTCTCTGAATGTAGACGTTAAACTTGATCGAAGAGGTTCGATTTTTCAAAGCAATGATTTCAGAAGTGCGTTTTACCTATTTAGCTAGATCCCACACTTGTCTGCTAAACTTTGTATTTTCATAAATAATGTTGAGTGTGAAACCGGCTGTTAGTTTTAAGACTAATAAGAGCTTTGTTGTAAAAAATAAATGTTATGACATGCATGACTTTAACTAAGTTTAATCTTATTGGGGACGCAACAATCACATCAAAGTGCCGTCAAGCTGGGCACATCACCTCTTTTGTGTCCGCATTTGCTCGCTGACCGGTTTGATGGGCGAGCCAGTGGCCACGGGCCAGACCGACTCTAATGAAGATGTCCTGCTAGAAACTGGACAAACGTGGACAAATGTGGACACGCCTACAACACAGCTCTTTATTTAGCTCGGTCTTCTTTTTTATCGTGTTCTTTGAAGCTGGTAACAATTCGCAATGACTTTCTAGAAATTAGTGCTAACTCCACGGTGTAAATTATATTACACCCCGACCCCCACCCACCCTCTTGAGAGTTACACGTCTAGGTGTTATGTCTATAATCAACTTTAATTTCTTCAAAGTTTTCACGGGCTGATTGTAAGTTACACTGAGTTGATTTGGCAGAGAATGATACAAGATCCTATTAATATTCAGTCGTAGTATGCAGGCATGACTGAGACGGAGATATATAACATTACTAATCTCTTGCTAGCAGTTTTAGTTTTTTCTGTGTATAATTACAAATAAAATTATTCAGTGCTGAGATCTGAAAAGTGTAATTGTTTAGAAACAGAACTTTATTTCACTCAAGAACACCATCGGTGTTACATTTGAGGTGTTTACAAACATTTTAATATACAATATATACAACACATATAATAATAATATAATTTTCTTTACTAAATAAAAATATTTCCGTTCACCTTTATAACAAATTTAATTCTTAAATTGAAATTCAAACGTTTTAAAACACACGACCTTGTATACAATAGTCTAAGTTGATCTAAGTTGAAGACGTTTATACAGGATATTGAAAGCAATCGGGAAAGTAATTGGTTTCAGAGATAATTTGTGAGAAATTTATTGGGTACGCAATCTAATGTTGCTTGCGGACTCTTGTGTTGGGTAAATAAGTACAAAAAAGAATATCATGTCCTCTGAATTTGGATTCCAACTAAAAGTATGAAGGGCAGATCTGATGTAGACCAGGAAAGATGCATGACACACAGACAAATGTTCAAAGACCAACCAATGCCTTGCCATAATCAAGACAGAATTGTTATACAACCCTACAACAAACATTTTCAGAAAACATATTATTTTTAAAAACAGGTTATTTCGGGTCTAGATTGTAACTCCCACATTCATATGTCATCACCTGGTTAAAATAATGGCGTACGTCACTTTCTCAGGGAAATCACCTCTGGTGAAGTTGCCTAACCCATTAATTGAAAAGACCAAAGGTTTTTTTTTGTTTAACGACGCCACATTTCATTTAGAGATAACCCGCTTCCGACACATAGGCTACTCTTTTCAATAAGAAGCAAGGGATCTTTTATAAGATCGAGCACTTTCCGTTAGACAGGACAGCACATACCACAGCCTTTGTTGAACCAGATGGCACATCCATGTAATGATTTTAGTAAAAATTTCTACATTCTATGAATGTATTAAATTATATCATCATTCATGCAATATAATTTCAAACATTAATTATGATATTGCAGACGACACAAGATAGCAGAACGCCAGGCTGAATGGGACAATCAGATGGCAGAAACAGATCGGATGAAGCAGCTGATGCAGGACCAGCATCATGAGAGAATTCTCAACCAGCTTGCCACAGAGAGAGACCGGCAGGACAGTGAGAAGAACGCGATACTGCAGGCTCGGGAAGCCAAGAAGAACATCAGTCGGGAATTGAGGGCTCGAATTGAGAAGAACCAGGAGAGAGAGATGTCATTGGAGGAACAGCGGATCAATGCCATGAAGCAGAGGAGAGAACGGCGTGAAGCTATGGAGGCTCAACGACAGAAGGAAATTGCTGATACATTCCAAAGAAGACAGGTTCGTGAATCCATCCTGTTTATTATTGTTGTAAATTGAATTAAGTTATTTTCAATTTATACCATTTAGACAGATTGCATTAGTTTGTGAATACAGTAAAACCTCTCTAAACCGGACACCCACAGGACCAAGAACAATGTCCGGTTTTCAGAGGTTAGATTTGCACTAAGTGGACATATTGGGACCGAATTGTTTGTCTGGGTTTTGACAGGATTCCGGTTTAATGGGGTTCCGGTTTAGACAGAATCCACTGTATATCCAATATATTGTTGTCAAGTGAATTCAGTTAATTTGTGCTTCAATATTTTAAATGTATACTACATACGCGGTAAAGTTCACTGTTTTAAGATTTTAATATTTTTAATGTTTAATTGCAGCAAATTAAAGTTCAGAAGAATCAGGCTCGACTGGATGCAAGAACGGCAGAGTTAGACGAAGAAGATTCTAAAAATGTTGCTGTTGGCACACAGATGCAAAATGCCAAGGCAAAACGCTTTAAACATTTTCAAGAAATCGAGCAGGGTGCCCAGAGGATGAAAGATTTAAGAATAGCTGTCAAGGACCAGCAGCATGGCATGCTTAGATCCCAGATATTCCCTTAATGTATGCTCACATAGAGGCAAACACTGTGATATTTCTATAGTGCATTAGTTATATTAACTTGTATGTTTATGTGGTTAACCATCATGTACCGTATGTGAGGTACTGTGACATTTTGGTATAAATCCAACATTGGGTAATTACAAGATAATGAATATTACTATTTGTTTTGCGATATCAATACATCAGTACATTGTTTAATGAAAAGTGTTAAATATATGGTATTTTCAAGGAATCTTTTGTCTTTCTATTTGTTTTGTGATATCAATACATCAGTACATTGTTTAATGAACATTTTAGTAAAATGTTAAATATATGGTATTTTCATGGAATCTTTTGTATTTACTTCCCCACAAACAGGATATCACATACCAGAACCTTTGGAAAACCACCTAAGAATCACTGGCTTGAAGGAGAAATAGACCACTGGCAGTGAGGATTATTCTTATTTCAGTCTGGTGCTCTACCCAAATGTCACAGTTCATCACATATTTTAAGAAAAACCTGTGATCTTTATTGTATGAATAGAATGCATACTAATTGATGATGATGTATGTTGAAATTGTATTTTTGCTTCATAATGCAAACATTTCATACCTTTACAATTTTATAACTTTTTCTTCATTTCTGTTTCATTTTATATACTAGTATTTCTTTTAATTAATTGTTTTTAATATTTGTAAAACTAATTTTACTTGAGATAGAATAAAAATAGGCGCTAATAATGTTATAGATTAGTAGGCCTCTTAAATGCTTATGTCACAAGTTTATTTTATTTTACAATTATTAATACTGTCAATTCAATCAACTGATTGTTAGTTTGGTTGTTATACTGAGTAAAAGAATTGATTGACTTAAATAAATTAATTCATATGTTCTTATTTTGAATTTATTCATGTTTCATCAAATTTTAAACATTTTTAATGATTATATGAACTTAAAATAGAAAATAAATTATATCTTAAAATTAAAAATTATTCGGTATAAATGTGTGAATCATCAACTTTATTTTATAAATAAAAGGGTGAAGTAAAATTAAGTCCATTTTTAATGTTTATTGTTTTTATGTTATTATGTCTCTGTTCTGTTATAATATACTCTGGACTCTGTCTAATCCGGATTTCTTTGTAAACCAGCATAATTTCAAAGTCCCATTCAGCCACTTAACACTGGGTAACATCTATCTAAACCGGCACTTTCTAAACCAGCATATTTTGTTGGTCCAAACTGGATCTGGTTTAGACAGAGTGCACTGTATTAGTTTTGTTCATGTTCTTGCTTTATAGTTATTTACCTCATGGGTATGACCATTTAGAAAACCTTAACCATTATTGATTCTCATTTATATACATCTTAGATTTTAGATTATCTTACAAGAAATTGTAACTGTTTACATTGATAAAATAAATATAAAACCAGCATTACTCCCAAAGTCACGAAGCCATTTTTATATATTTTTCAAGATTTAAACATGTCATGCTTTACTTGATGTAAGATTTAAACATGTCATGCTTTACTTGATGTAAGATTTAAACATGCAATGCTTTACTTGATGTAAGATTTAAACATGTCATGCTTTACTTGATGTAAGATTTAAACATGTCATGCTTTACTTGATATAAGATTTAAACATGTCATGCTTTACTTGATATAAGATTCAAACATGTCATGCTTTATTTGATATAATTATTTTATCATATTCCGTACTTGTGTTTGTACACTGATCTCATTCTCTCTTGTCATCATGTAAATACTGCTAAATACAGGGTGTGTACTGTCCAGTCAGCAACTGGAGTGCCTTAACTTACTGTAGTTTACATGTTGTGTATATATTATTGTAAAAGTAACGGTATGTACTTCTGCATGCTAGTTCTGTAATGTCAGTTTACAGTAGCGGATCAAGAAATTCAATTTATGGGGGGGCCCAAATGACAAGCCTAAGTGCCACAAACATTCCCGAAAATAAATAAAACATAAAAAATTAAAACATTTAGGGGTCCTCTGCCCCCTAGATCCGCCACTGGTGTTGTTTAATCATGAAGCTGGACTACTGTATATGTTATTATTTATACTTACCATATTCTTCCTATTTATAGAGCCCCCTCTAATATAAACTCCCACCACCACCATGATCATGAAAAATGTAACATGAAATGGCACCCTTAAAATAGTAAAATGCCATTGTGACTGTTCTAGCAGATGACAGTGATTTCACCACAATAAACAAATATTTCCATCTATAATAACCATGGGAGTGAAAGACAAGATAAATAATTTGATCTATTAACAACTATTATAATAATATTTTGGATGTTGCTAAATGCTATCATGTTGGCAGCAGTGAAGTTACGAGTGTCTCTAATTTGGGGTCTTTTTTGGTTAAAATAACATCCAGGTTATGGTAGTATTTAATTTTTTTTTTTTTAAATGTATACAACATCTATCACTTCTTTTCTTAGCAAGCCTGTTAATATGTGTATTGTAATCATGCAAACAAAGTAATGGGATTCTGGTCCCATTAACAAAGTATATAAATAGATTGTAGTGACAACACATTAACGATAACACTTTATTAACAACATACTGTATAGAATTTGGTCAGTAACATTGAACATAAATTTCCATTCATTATTTACCTGCATTATGAACATAATTATGGCAGAACATTCTTTTATAAAGGACCCCAATGACAGAGAACAAAACTTAGTGGTGGGCCTGTAGCCAGGTTGGATTAAGAAGGGGCAATCAAGTTTGCTTGGAGAGGAAAAGGTGTGTGTGATGCAAACAAATTATGCCTCAAACAAAAGAAATGCAATGTATTTCTTATTGTTTTCACTTACATAATTTTTTTTAATGAAACAAAATTCATGGCTGTATATAGCCTTTAGATTTATGTTGATCAGGCCATTAGACCCACCCTTAGATCCGCCTGTGGTCATCAAAATTTGGATTATCTTTTGTTGCAACATTAAATAATTGACAACCCAAGAATCACAGATTCTAATTTAATAAGGTTTTCATACAAGATAGAATTCTGTCATTCTAGAGTCAAGAATTGTTTCTACATCAAGCAAATTACTAGCCAAGACTGATTTTGCAACAATAAGCATCTTATAATATAGACTATATTACTTTATTCAGAAGGTGCTAAATATGAACGAGAATCATTTGTTATGAAATGTAGAGGTTGCACATAATTATAATAAATGAGACCCCAAAATGCTTTGAACAATTTGTATAGTATGTATAGTATAGCCATTTTCTCCAATTGTTACTAACATTTTATAATAATCAGCAATTTTGTTTTGTTTGTTACATGCCTTGATTAAAATCCGTGATTTTAGTTTATCAGTATTAGATAAATGTGCCTTTCTTATTTATAGAAACCTTTTATCTTGTTTTGTTTACTCTATAGTTGTTAATGACAACATGTTATATTAATTTTATTTATAGTAAATGTGGGATATTACAAAAACATGATCATGTATCTTTAAAATTCAGTATGTAAACTTCAATTCTGGATATGTCCAGTGTTAACGTATTTTGTTATACATGTATGTTACTGTACATATTGATTAGTATGCTATACTACATTCCACAGTATGCAGTGGCGGATCCAGAAAATCCATTTAGTGGGCCCCAATGACATGAGACTAAGTGCTACAAACGTTCCCGAAAATATTTCCAACGTAAAAAAAATTTAAAATCGCAAAATGTAGGGGGCGGCGGGTCACCTGGGGGCCTCCTAGATCCGCTACTGGTATGCATTATACAACATTCCTATCGGATTTATATTTATAGCTTTCATATCAATAAAACTATATACATTTAATGTATATTGTGTCAAAATTGGATATTAAATTAAAAACAAAACCCCATTAATTCTCGTTGTCCTATAGTACACGTATATGTCATAGTGTAGCATTTTGTTAGGTATATGAATGTTTGTTATAGACAGGAAAATTGCCTACGTGACATAGCATGATATAATGCACTGCTAGGGACTGTAAAACCAGCACTGTCTTTAGTGGTGGATCAAATAAATCCATTGGGGGGGGGGTACAATGGCATGAGTCTTAAGTGCCACAAACGTTCCTGAAAATATTTCCAACGTAAAAAATATAAAAATCGCTAGATCCACCACTGGTCTTGGTAACATTTAAAAACATAATTATTTATCATCTTTATAACAACAATTTTATATAACACCAAGATAGACAGGGAACCAATTTGCCTGCTATATTAAAATAAGTTTTTGACTAATAAAATGTTACCAAAACATTTAACGTTTACAATTTACATACGAAGAAGTTGTGATTGATTTGATTAAAAAAGTTTAGCTGTAGTAATATTTTATTTTTACTTTTAATCAAAGAATTGGTTACTGAAGGATTTCAATTCACACTCTCTCTCTCATTAATTTTCATTCACATGTACTTGTTTTTATTAAACTGCATTTTAGAAAAATTACATATTACACAATATACATGTATGCTTCAAAATAATATTTGAACTAATATATCCTGTTAATTTTGTTTAGGTAAGTTTTATGTTTTGAAATTTTTAATGAAATTGTTGACTTTTTAAAATAAACTTTGTAGAAGAAACCATTTGTATTTATTTGTTTATTGATGCACCTCTATGTATCCTCGCATTAACAAAAGGAAATACATTCCCATATAAAGACGAACAAGACAATTATTTAAATATCATAAAAGTGTACTCAGACCTTTATATAAAGGCCAATCAATGCATTTTGCATCTGCAATCAAGATATCGTTACATAGAACAAAAATGGTTGGTTATATTTATTTTTTGTGCTTACCTCCAATTAAGGTTCAAGCACGCTTGCACAGCTCAGCTTCCTGAGCTGTCTGTTTAGGATAGATATACATGTTAGTAGAAGAGAGGAAACGCGTTACCACCACACCGTAGCTACTCTTTTTTTCGATAAGCAGCAAGGTATCTTTTATATGCACTTTCCCATAGACAGGATACCACAGACTACGGTATGGCATTTGTTAAATCAGTTATGGAACCACTGACCGATGTAAGTGGATACACCTTTCCATTGAGCTTTGCGGAGCAATCACTCTGGGTTGGAGTTGATACCGATATTAAAAATCCGACTGAGAGATTTGATTTCAGTACCTACCAGCCGGCCGATGGCTTAACCACTCGGTCACGGAGCTAGACCGGTGTAATAGGAATAGAAGTTCGTAGGAATACAGGTCCGACAAAATGTAAAATGCTATAGGACTTGCATACCTAGGAATGCTTGTCCATACCAGACTTTTATAAAACACATGGTTTTATAGCATATTTTCTTACCTTATCTATAGGACTTGGGTAATATCTAGTTTTATGGATCAGACTATTTGTTTCATTCCGTAAAGATTTATTTTATAATTAATCCAGTTTGTTGTGATATAACCGGACTTGCATTCCTCGCCGGACTTGCGTTCCTTTCACACCGGCACTCAGTCTCAACCAACATACACGCACGAACGCATGCACGCACACATACACACACTGTATCCACCCCCTTCACACACAGACATACCCATTCATGGATAAACACAGTTGCTATGTTTACAGTAGAATTATTATAGCAAAGTTGTAGGGGTTTTTTTTTACGCTATGTATTTGTATGTGAAAACAAAACTCTTTTTTGTATAGTGCAGACTTAAAGTAAAGGTCGTTATGTATACAAAACAAATCAAAAGATGTACTCTAAATGGTTAAATATAGAAATAGTATAGACGGTACAGCTTTAATACAGATTGAAAGCAATGTCCTGGTTAGACGAATGTCATCGCTGATGGATTACCATCTTCTATCTATCTAGCTCAAGTGTGTAACATACAAGCACACAAGCCAGATCAAAACATTCTTAACAATGGTTAGTCATAATTATTATGTTTCATCATAGCCTTTATTCAACGATATGTCCTCAATGACGTGTGCTGTCCTATCTATGATAGGTCAGGTCAGGCTGTTATGTAAGTCATCGATTGCCCAGGGATAGGTAGTATATATGATAAAACATTCTTTCGGCTAAATAAATGTACAAATAATATCCCTACATCATGAGTGTGTGTGGGCAGTGTATATGATAAAACGTTCTTTCGGCTAAATGCATACACACACATACACATACACACATACTGTCTGAGGTGCAGTGGATGGCTTAACCATAAATGGCACCTGGGAGAGAAGTCTGCTATAACAGCCTGGCTCTGAATGTAGACGTTACAAAAATATAAAAATACATGTACAAATAATATCCCAACATCATGAGTGTGTGTGGGCAGTGTATATGCTCATGGATAACAGTTGTGTATTTTATTTAACAATAATTTAAATAGTGCATAAAATTATGGTATCTTGTTATAAATTAATAGCATCTCTACTCAAGTAACAAGTCATATACATTTTAAAAATCCATTTTAGTGTTCCATTTAGTTTAATTGTAGCATTAGATGAAAACTATCCCTTTATTTACAGTCGACCCTTTTTAAATCAGTATGTGTCTAATCTGGATTTCTGTGTAAACCAGCCTGATTTCAAAGTCCAATCCAGCTACTTAACACTGGAGGAAATCTGTCTCCACCGGCCTCTGTCTAAATCAGCATATTGTGCTGGTCCCAACTGGATGTGGTTTAGATAAAGTCAACTGTATATGCAGTTTCGTATTAACAATGGACTCATTGAACACGTCAAAGTGCAGCTGTTGCTACTACGACAACGATAACATTAATTTCCAGAAAGGATTTGTCAGTTGATGCTGGCTGGACTTACACATTAGTAATACAATTATTGATATAATACACGTACCGGGTATTTTCACTCACAGAGACTATTATCTGGAAAGCGTTCTCATAATATACCAGATTCACTTGGGACCAATGCAATAAAACCTATCACTCAGGAACGGGATGTAAGTCAGTCGATAGCGTGTCCGCCTTTGAAGCGATCGGTCCTCGGATCGATCCTTCTCAGTGGACCCAGCTGCAGTTTGGGCTATTTTCTGTTCTAACCAGTGGTCCACAACTGGTTCATCAAAGGCTGTGGTATGTACTGTTCGGTCTATGGAAAAGTGCAAATAAAAGATCCCTTGCTGCTTATCGAAAAGAGTAGCCTATGTGGCAACAGTGGGTTTCCTCCTAAAAATGTGTCAAAATCACCATATGAATGACGTCCAATAACCTATGATAAGATAAAAATCAATGTTCCAGTGGCGTTGTTAAACAAAACAAACTACTTTGATAGGTCAATGATACATTGGTGTTGCAGTTACACATGTGAATGTCATCTCAATATATCTTCTCATTTTTCTTTTTAATAATAATTTAAAAAAAAGTAACATTGCATTGCAGCAGACCAAATTCATAGAAGTGAAATAATTATTTAATTGCCATGAATTGTTTTTATGTCAGCGTTTTGAGCATTCCACTGGCTACCACAAGAAGATCTCAACGTTTGTGTCATTCCCAGAGGAGTTGGACATGACGCCATTCATGTCCTCTTCTCGTAACAACAGCAACGGATACTCAAATCAAATTGTTCAAGAATCTGCCCGAAGTCTTTCCTGTGATAATAAGTATGTGTTCGGTGTTATAAGTTAATTATTTTTGTGTAGTTATTATAGTATGTATGATTGATGTATTAAAGGGTTGTTTTTTATATAGTAAATTGCCTATAAGAAAAGTTTGCATACAATTAAACAAATGAGATTCCTCTAGATTTATCCAGAATTCTGAATTTTAGCAGTCCAAAAATTATTTCTTTGTTTTTTATTTTTGTTTCTTGGTCAATGTCAAGTCATATTGACATCAACATAAAATTGTCAATTTTTTAAGTTTTAGTTTATTTTTAACAATCTTGTTGCATTTTTCTAAAACTGTAATTTATACAGTAGTTTTGGAATTTGTGTTTTGTTCTAATGTTTACAGTTTGCCTCTCAGATATTCCTTATTTGCGGTGGTCAACCACAGTGGTACGATTGGCTCTGGTCACTACACATGCTTCATCCGGTTACATCATGACCAGTGGTTTAAGTGTGATGACCACATGATTACTCACGCCACACAACAAGAGGTGCTCAATAGTGAGGGGTAAGCTTGTTACAATTGTTTATAAACAGTGACCAACATACATAAAGTAAAGTTTGTTTTGTTTAACGACGCCACTGGAACACATTGATTTTTATCATCATCGGTTATTGGACG
>JAUTWP010214543.1:0-15629 GCA_033042655.1 Cyathermia naticoides | reverse complement strand
GCAACTGTGGTGAGTCGCTCTGCATTGACCCTTTGTGACGTCACGCCTGTTACGTAACAGTTTGCTAGCTTGATAAAACGTTTTCAAGGCAGGGCAAAAAGGGCTATGGGTTATTGCGAATATAAAAAACCCATTCATGTGATCAATACAAAATTTTGCGTGCTTCATATACAGTATAAATGTGATGCGTGGTACCAAGCAATAGTCAATTGTTCTTTTCATTACTGTTGCTCTTTAATTAAATTTAAAATTAGATTGCTGATTTAGACTAAACAGTCAGTTAGAGTCAGTAATCTGTTGGGTTTTTTTAATTAAATTTAAAATTAGGTTGGTAATTTAGACTAAACAGTCAGTTAGAGTCAGTAATCTGTTGGGTTTTTTTAATTAAATTTAAAATTAGATTGCTGATTCAGACTAAACAGTCAGTTAGAGTCAGTAATCTGTTGGTTTTTTAATTAAATTTAAAATTAGATTGCTGATTTAGACTAAACAGTCAGTTAGAGTCAGTAATCTGTTGTTGTTTTTTAATTAAATTTAAAATTAGATTGGTAATTTAGACTAAACAGTCAGTTAGAGTCAGTAATCTGTTGTTGTTTTTTAATTAAATTTAAAATTAGATTGGTAATTCAGACTAAACAGTCAGTTAGAGTCAGTAATCTGTTGAGTTTTTAATTAAATTTAAAATTAGATTGGTCAACTAGAATGAAAACAACATCTTACAACCTACATCACTTCACCCAGATGCACATTTTTTACTTTATAAATTCTAATTTAGAATATATTGTGCCTTAATATATATTAAAGTTCAGGAGTGGGATGTAGCTCAATCTGTTCTTGTTTTTAAAAATTAAAATTAGATTGGTCAGCTAGAATGAAAACAACATCAACAGAGGGGTGTGGATCTAACAACCTACAGCAATTCACCCAGAAGCTCTTTTCTTTTCTTTTTTAAAATTCTAATTTAGAATGCTCATCAGTTGATCCATCTGCAGTTTGGGCTATTTTTATTCCAACCAGTGGTCAACAACTGGTTCATCACAGGCTGTAGTATGTCCTGTCCTGTCTATGGGAAAATATATATAAAAGACCATTTGCTGCTTATCAAAAAGTAGCCTATGTGGTGGTGGTGGGTTTCATATATATTCTTTAATATAAGTTCACGTTCCAATAGTAAAATGCTAACAATAACAATATTGGATTTTTTTCTTTGCAGCCATTCTGTTGTATTCAAAGCGAGTTTTGAGAGTGGCGGTGACCCTGAGTTTCATGTCATTCCCGAGTCTGGAGAACTCTTACCTTCCCAGTCTGAGGGGACTCTCTTCACCATTGACTTTCAACCTACTGTATATGGCAAACTACACGAGGCAAAACTCATTATACAGGTACGGTGAAACCCCTCTAAACCGGACACCTTTGGGACCAAGTAAAATGTCTAGTTTCCAGAGGTGTCCAGTTTTCAGGGGTTAGATTTACATTAAATGGACACATTGGGACCAAATTGTTTGTCCGGTTTTGAGAGGATTCAGGTTTAAAGGGGGTCTGGTTTAGAGGGGTTTCACTGTATTTGTACAATAATAAGCAGAGAAAATAGAATAAAATGTTTACTTCCAAAAGTTCATAATTAATAAGTGATTAAAAAAAGGTCATACAGGATAATTTAATTTAAAATGATGTCACTGGTAACATTATCTTTAGGTGAATGAATTTGGTTACTTTTATTTGTCTACTTTAGAAAATTGTTAGTGCTAGTACCTTTAAAACTAGGATGGTTTAAAAGCTTCCCTCCCTATGAATATGAAAATTAGGTCGAAGTCAAATAACTAATAGTGTCTGGTATTGAGTGTTATATGAATACAGATTTATTAATACTTGTTGGAGCTTGTTGTACACCAGTTTCTAAACACTCAAATGTCAGATTATGGAATTTGTTTCCATTCAAAACATAAACTGACCCACAGAAACGATACTAAATTGTATATGAAATATTTATGTCATTTTATCTGTTAGCAATGATTGCACATGGTCGCATATTATCCGCCCACCTTCACTGATCACTCAATGCATGCTTTGGGCCTCACAATGATGTTCACAATAATACCAATGTGTTCTAAATGATGGTATTGTTTCGACTTTTATTGTACAAATTAATATTGTATAATTTCTTTTGGGGGTCAGGTTACATTATAAATACAGTGCACTCTGTCCAAACCGACATGTCTAATCCAGGATTCATTTTTCAGTCCCAAATGGACTTATAACACTAAAAACACTGTCTAATCCAGCACTCTGTCTAAACCAACATATTTTTCTGGTCCCATAAGGATCCTGTTTAGACAGAGTCCACTGTAAAAGTATTGTAGGTAGCATATACATATGATTTTGCATCATTACCTTCTTACCTCCCTTGTTATAAATGACTAACAAGCACTATGTTTACATTTCAGACCGCAGACATGCAGTGGAGCTACAACATTAAAGGTGATGTTCCCGGGTATGCGCCACCACATGGAAAATCCTCCAAACCCATGGCTGGACCTCACCCAGACCCTCGAGTGAGAGGACACCGTGTCCGCTACATCAGTGATAACATCAAACTTTCAACAACTGCAGTGTCATCGCCCATTAAGGGGGCTCCTTTAATGCCAAGACACAGAGTGCTCTAAACAACTGCAGTCAAACCTGTTTTAAGCAGCCACTCAAGGAGTAACAAAAAGTAGCATTTTAAGATGGATGGCTGCTTAATACAGGTTATATTGTACTAAATATGCTAATTTGAGACAAAATAAAGGTGACCTTTGAAAGGTGGCTGCTTGAGCAGGTTTTGCTCTAGTGACCACTAACAGTACACGAATAGTTGTGCATCTACAAATGTGAATATGTAATGAAATAATGTAAAGATTTGTGTTAGACATGCTCAACTATAGATGGTTTGTGATTCAAAATTTGCCAAATGTAAACTGCTGTCAAAATGAATGGAATATATCCGTTCTGAAATAATTCAAATTTTAAACTTTACCTGACCTCATTTTACATGAAGTGTGATACATTTTTATTGTAAGAAATTCATTGTTTTTTACTCAATGATGTTAGGACGTAGACATTTCTTGTAGGGAGGACTTTCAAAATTATTTTAAAATATGCCTTGTGTTAAGTTTTATTTCCCAGTATTTGTGTTATTGTCAAAAAATGTGAGATACTTTGAAAAATGTTTGTACTGACCAGACAGTTAAATTGCATTTTTAATACATACCTGAAGATGCAATTTTTATGACTTTTTAATTTAATTTATACTTTCATTTGATTAAAAAAAATGGTATCTTTACAAATAAGATATATAATTTTAAAAAGGAAAATTTAAAGTGGCAGTGTCTGTTTTTTTAATACTTAACCATATATCTTGTATGTTTGTTTGATGTCCATAACGCACCGATTTCCTGTATCTAAATTAGATCACGAGAAATACATTACAAATCCAAGTGGTGGGTTGTCACCTGGTCGCCATCGCTATGTATTAGTGCTATTCGCATGACCTAACTGTGGGACAAGCAGTATCGTTTCGTCAGAAGAAAGGAGCGTGGTGTAACAAACGTAGAAGATATATTCTAAATGGTTAACTATTTTTAAAAAACCAGACACTGACACTTTAACAAAACATTGTTAAAATGTATATTGAATACAGAATAGACATTCTCAGTTGATTCTTGTACATATGTATTGATGTTGTTTACCTACACCGATGACGTCGTTAGCCAAACTTATTTTCAGCAATGCCTATCTGTGATATCACTGGACCGTTGAAAGACATGGAATAATATTGGTTACTTGATGGTGACTCTTGGCAATCATAGACGATTATGTAAATATAAAAATATACAAGTATTATTTCATTGTGATATTTACCCCAATTTTACAAAACAAATTATTTAATTCATATATTTATTATTTTATTAAACCCTTTTATGAGCTTCATGTTGTCAAAATATATAATAAAATGTGTTTGGATTTTTGATAGTTTGTGTTTTATGCTTATAATTATTCTATTCTGCTGAGAAATGTAAAAGTTTGTTTTGTTTAATGCCACTGGAGGCTGGAGCACATTGATTTTTTATCTTATTATTGGCTATTGGATGTTATTCATATGGTCATTTTGATAAATTTATTTTTAAGAGGAAACCTGCTGCTGCCACATAGGCTACTCTTTCTGATAAGCAGCATGGAATTTTTTTAATCCACTTTCCTATACAGGACAGCACATACCACAGCCTTTGATGAACCAGTTGTGAAGTACTAGTTGAAACAGAAAATAGCCCAAACAAGATGTTCTGAGACTCATGGTCAAAGAAAGACTGCTGTCAAAGTATTTTAGATTAGTAGTAAGGGTGTTTTATTTTAACTTTCCTCGACAAAATAACACATTAATGTATATAACAATCATTGACCATTGTATGGGATAGCAATAACCCAACTTGTTGTTTCTCAGAAAACCATCACTGAGCTAGTCACTCATATATTCACCACCCTTCTAAAAATGACATTACATGCAGTAATCAGTTTTGGAGGACTAACATAATCTCTGACCTGGAGATATTTTTGTCTGCTAGACTAGCAGTTATTTAGGACATCACCCTATTGTATTTAAAAAAATATATTGGTGGTTATATCATCACAGATTTAGTTGTATTCACAATACTTTAGTTTAGCATAGCCTTGGTTGAGATCAAACAATTTTATAATTAACATTTAATGTTACTGTCATATCGTAAACAGCATTTCTGTAATACTGTATGTAAGGATTGTTTGTGAAACATCACTCCTACAGGGGTACTGCAATGTAACAACCAAATTAGTTCTCCAACATATTAAATACCGTACATCAAAATTCAATTTCATGTTAATAATAATACAAAAAATAACACAGTATTAAATACAAAGTATTTATTTCTAAATGCTACAGATTTGACACAGATTATCATGAGGCCAATCAACCAGTAATTTCAGCGAAAAAAGCTAATTATTCTCTGCCCCTCTAATCTCAATAATTCCAATTCCCTCCTTATGTGTAAAATATTCTGCTGCACCATGGCCTCATGACAACAACAGAATCAAACATTTATATATAGGTACAAACTGATCAAACATGATACTTAAAACAAACTATTTTTTCTTTCAGAGACCAGATCGATGTTCATTTTCATGCTTCTATTGAATAATATTTATAAATTAGTAAAACCAAATTAATGATAAAAATGGTTTACAAGGAGGAAAATTAAGTGCAAGAGTTATATTACCTATACTGTTTGACACAACAAACATGTAAAAACACCAGCAATTTCAGTTGGATAAGTGTCAAAAGCTACATTTCAAATAATAAGCACAACGTACACAATATGTTAAAAGTATTTCAATACATAACATTTCTTATAGCACATGACTGCCATGTTTAAAATAGCAAGTAAAAAGTTCATAAACAAATTTTATTTCTAAGATTGTTTCCTTTTTGATCTTACAACCTCAAAAAAAAGATTCATCAAAGGCTGTGGTTTGTGCTGTCCTGTTTGTGGGAAAGTGCATGTAACGACACCTAGCTGCTTATCCAAAAGATTAGCCTATAAGGCAGCAGCAGTTTTCCTATGCAATTATACCAGAATGACTATATATTTGATATCCAATAACTGATGATTTAAAAAAATATTGATGTGCTCTAGTGATGTCATTAAATAAAACAAACTTTAATTTTTGTTTATTATGTCAAACTTCATAACATGAGAATATATAATAAAACACTAAATTACATAACAAAATTATTCAACCAATTAACTTCATTACAATTTCACTCACAATTAAGAATTCAGTCTGAATGAACACACAATTTATTTTTAAAGTAAAATAAAGTGCATAAATATTAACAGAACAAAATTTTACAAAAATTAAAGTGATTCTCTAAAAAAAAATAACTGTATAACCACCACCACAGCAATTTTTTATTGGTTGTGATTTACCTCATTTTAAATTCATACATATTAACACTAGGGATGGGAAGATAACTCACTTGAAATTACCAAATGATCTCCCAACTTGAGAACCAAACTCATTTTAAAAGGTTTAATATTTTTTAGTCCATTTCGTTATTCACTAGCCCAAGCATCAATATCATAAAAAATAACATTTGGATGTCAGGCTTGCCAGAACATGGGTTGAAATTATCTTTAGCTACAAAAAAGTACAATTATTTAAATAATTTGTTTACTCTTCTCCTTTACAATGCATGTCCTGGGACATTTCTGGAGAAAAAGAATCGCAGATGCTTTTATCACCACATTCCAATAACATTAATCAATGTTTTAACTAAACAAACAATTTGGCAAAAATCAGTAACAAAGACATAGTAAACTTGAACATAAAATGATTAGAAAATATTTTTTGTCTAAAAATGTAGTCTCATGATTGAATGAAAAAAATTACATCAGAGCTATACTTCTTCTATTTGTTTTATTTGGCAATTTCTTTGTTCTGTCAAGCAAAAATATGAAACCAGACCAATTGTGAAAATATCAACCAGATCAAGATGCAACCATGAAAGATTTTCACAATTTTAAACATGTTATAAGATATGGAAGTGACAGCACATAATGGAAGAAAAACATGAAAACCAACAATTCAAAAGTAACAAGATTTATTAATATGCATATACACATACAAGAAATTTGCTATCACTCATTTACGTTTAGGACACATTATTTGACTACCGATAAAAACCAATTTGCCCAATATACAAACATCAAAAACAAATCTACAGCATTCTTGTAATTTATATGTTGCTATAAATAACTCACTGCAAAAACATTATTTTATTATCAACTTGTGGAATATGATAAATATAATTTTTATCCAAACACAATCTGAAATGTTAACATACAAAATCATATAATAAATGCCAATCATAAAACTATTTTATAAGGCTACACATTTTTATAATTGCATGTACTTTGCAAAATTAAAAAATCAAAATTTAGTCTTGGTGAATTATATTTTATCTCATTTATTCAATTAATACATATCCTAAATTGTCATATTAAATATTTCAAAATAGCTGAAGCCATTTAAAATTTTATTTTTTATTTCATCTTGTAAATCTTCCTTTAAAACCCACAATCCTAAAAAAACACCTAAAAAGTAGCCTTTAAAAATATATTGGTCATAGTAGTCCATAATTATTAACAGGAACTGTCTAAATGGGTTCAATGCAAATTATACATAATTCCAATATCATTCCCAATTAATTTTTCAATATATCCTTTTCAATAAACATATTTTGCAGATCTATATCGAATAGATTCATTTTTAAATATCATGAAAGTGAGACAATGATTGACAAAGACAAAACAGATAACTTTAAAACTAAAAGATTTGTTATGAATGCCAACTTACTGTGTTGACAATTTGTACGAATGGAACAAAATACAAAATATAGATAAAACAACATTTGAATTAGTTACCGGGTATACTTCAAAGTACTCTACTTGTCTGCCATAACTACTGAGGTACTTTCTACTTGTCCGAGCAATTTTCACTAGTCAGGACAAGTGGACAAGAAGTGCTTATTTCAAACACTGTTAATGAACCCATATGATTATTTATGCACAAACGTCAATTATTCACATTATTTACAGTTTATATAAGTTTTATAGTAGAACTACAACTACTGCAAATCGGGAAATATAAGCTTGAGGTACACAATTCAGTAAGAATAAAAAAAAAAAATGTAACACATGAATAGCAAACATACTCAACACTACTACAGTGTCACCCACATTTACAATACAATAAAAATACAATTGATTTAACACATTTTTTGGTATTTTCAAAATACCAAGAATAGATCCATTGCGACATCCAAATTCTTTTTTTAAAATTGGATGTCTAGAGATACTTTCTGTTGCAGTCCTGAGACAAACTGCTGTGGAAATGTAGTGATTCATGAATCCACTCGAAGGATACGCTTATTCTTGTTTTTATAGGGATTAATCTAACATACTTTGGACTGGTGTTACGGTCAGATTTTGTAGCATGCTCATTTTGTATTTTCATAACTACGCATGCGCAAGAGAAATCCAAACAATGCAAGCCGTGGTCTGATCTAATAATCGTGCTGAAATTGTATTACCACAATCTAGCAAAATCTGCATCAAAAACATGTCATACTCTTTATGATTATTCAAATTCAATTTAGATATGTATTGCTCATATATTTTTACAATATTGAAGAATCATTGAAGACAATGTTGGAAACAGCGTAGCTATCTAATTACAATTTCAGCACGGCAATTCACCAATACAAAATGAGCACGATACAAAATCAGACTGCGACACAATTAGAAAAGTTTCCAAATTTTAAACTTTTAGCGATCCTTTTCGCCCCAATTGTATTAAAAAGGGACTTTGAACCTTTAAAGTTAAGATTAATCCCTGTTTTACAAACTGGATGCTTCAAGTGATTCATGTTCTGTCTATGAGGAGAATCTCAATCATCAAATTTTATTGAGTGAATATTCTGGTCAATCGCACCACCCTTGTAACTGCCTCGTTTCTTCTTTGTCTTTTCATGTCGGAAACTCTTGCCTTTAGTATTCCTTAAGTCCTTGTTTGCTTTCTCACCCCATGATCCAAATGCTCCACTCTGTAAAACAAACAATAGCAATAAGTGTGTTGATAAACCATTTAAAAATAACATTTAAAAAACAAGCTTTTTTGAACAATCGAGTGGGATGTGGCTCAGTCGGTAGCGTGCCCACCTTTGAAACGGTCGGTCTTCGGATTGAACTTTCTCAATGGACCCACCCGCAGTTTGGGTTATTTTCCGTTACCATCAGTGCTCCACAACTGGTTCAATAAGGCTGTGGTATGTGCTGTCCTGTATGTGGGAAAGTGCATATAAAAGATCCGTTGCGGTTTATCAAAAAGAGTAGCTTATGGTGCGGTAGTGGGTTTCCTCTCAAAAGAAATATGTGAAAATGATGATATGAGTGACGTTCAATAACAGATGATAAAATAGAAATTGATGAGCTCCAGTGGCGTCGTTAAACAAAATAAACTTTACTTTTTCTTGGACAATCCTAACATAGAACATTCCAGGTTGTACATGTCTCGTGTAGGGTTGAGGAAATCCAGCAAACACTGGCACAAGCTAGATGAATTTTAGAGCCTGAAAAAACGTTCACTACTACAATGCACAAACCACTAGTTCTGCTTCAAGATTTTAAAACATTGTTCACTTAATTCAATTTTTGTTACACATTTCAAAAGAAAAGAGGTTAGGGGCCATTCATAATTTTCAACAGTTTCAGGAGCATACAAACAGTACACGTTTGTCTACCCCCTCCAAAAAGTGTAAATCCCCAAATAAAAAATGTTGATGTGGCGAAGTAATCCAGGTCCAACATTTTTCTTCAAAAAAAAAAGTGTACACTCATGAAACTGTTGAAAATTATGGAAGACTCCTCAACTTTAACTGAGTTAAACAATCACCATTAAAGTCTACTTCTCCATAGATTGCTTTCTTTCTGTTCATCACTGTAAACTAGGGGTGCGGAAAGAGCTGCACGTATTTTAGTGTGATAAACTCGACTGGCCTCCAGATTCAGGTGAATTTTATCCGGCAGAAAGATACTACGACCCATCTCCTTGATCCATGTCTGGTGACAATCTACTTTTATCTTTGGACATTCTTCTATTTTACTTGCAATAATGTTATTTACTTTCTCCACAATCTGTGCATAAAATTCTGAATTTACTCCATTCCTTTTAGTATTCATCCTGGGAAAAATTGATCCAATTATGACATGTTTTACACTGTCAGTGTTCTGCAAGTCTTCTGCAATCTTATAAATATCCTCGGCAAGTGACTGAGCATCTGTGTCAGCAACTATATCATTGCCACCAATTTGAAGGTAAACATTGGTGGGAGACAGTTTCATAACATGTGGTAGCTGTGTGTTCACCCACGGAATTCCAGCACCACCTTGGTGTATCCATTCTGTTATGCCTTTCAAATTCAAGCAACCTTTCACAGTTCCTTTTTCAATGTGTTCTCGAAGTCGACGGATGAATGAATGACCCAAAATCACAGTTTCATATGGCTAGAGTTAAAATAAAACAAATTGTAGCTATCCAAGTACACAAAATGAAAAAAAAGGAGTTTTGTTGAGACCACATATATCATAGATTACTTTTTAATTAGCAAAAAAGGATCTTTTATATATAATTATACTAACAGAAAAAGGTAACTGCATGATACAAAATTTAATAAAATTAGACATCTGAAATTACAGAAAATAAAATTAAAAACATTTCATAGAGACACTGTTCGACGTTTGGATCACGATTCACCCGTCGCATGTGCATTTCATCCAGGGTGCTTTTTTTTTATTCATGTTCTTGGACCTCATGATAATCACACTTGTAGTTTTTGAAAGTTAAATTTAAAAACACACAATGCTTTTATTTTAAAACGGAATACGAAGGTTACATCATGCCACAGCTTTCCAAAAATCAACGTCTTCGCGCCATTGGTATGCTGGAAACAGGAATGGTGCAGAACGAATTTGCCCGACGTTTTGGTGTACATCAAAACAGTATAACCTCTTTATGGAGACATTATCATCAATAGGACAACTCTCAGGACAGCTGTCTGTGGGTGACTTCACGTCAACTAGATAACCATATCTGGTTGGTGCACTTACGAAATCGGTTCCAAACTGCCAGTGTAACAGCTCAAACCATTTCTGGGTTAAGACCAATTAGTGGCAGGACCATATGGTTGCGGGAACAGAACATCAGACCCAGAGGACCAGACTTTCCATAATTATAATCCTTGAAAGGAATTAAAACAACCGAAAAAATATGTTTCTAGCAACTTTAATAACGCAGTTACTTTTTTCCTGTTAATATGTAGGCCTATGCACACCAAGACAGGATAACTCCAACTTCTATATTCATGGTGATAATCAGTAATACTTCCACAAAAACATAAAATCATTCTGATGTAGCATTTTAATTGCATCACAAAATCATTGTGGCCTTTAAAAAAAATCTAACAATGCCACAGCAAAACAATTTGATTTTGGTTCAAAACAATGTACAATATAAAACAAATGATCGATAAACAATTTTATTGAATTATTACATCGATTTGTTATTCCCCATTACCAGAAAGCTTAGTAAGTGAGTTATTGCCATTGCCAAGACCTTTGGTTTACGATTACATAGCACTAGCTTTACTATGAGTAATTGTAGTGGCCATATCTGACCAGTGTGCTCACTTTATGAATATACTCGTAATCAGCCGTGAACGTTAACAGCAATTGGAGAACATTAAATTACAAGATATGCAGCACATACCACAGAGCTCAAACTTAATGATGGCACTGGCAGCCATTGCCACTGGTTTGTAGAAATTCCTGTAGGCGAGGTGTTTCAGCACCCCCTTTCTCTTGTCATTGCCCTTTTTTTCATTTTGCTGCCATCAATTTTTTTTCCAGAGATATGATAGTATTGCCATAGGTTGAATCAAAATAGCCATCAGTGAGTCTTTCGCCCCAAACCAAACATTTTCAAAATTGCTGAGGGTTACAAATTCTTAAGTTCAAGCACTGTACAATACACATTCTTACGTGTACCAGTCATGCACCACTGGTTGAAACAAAATCTTAATGCTCTTCTACTAACATTAATATCTGTCCTGTCTGCTGTAACAGATGGACTCTGAATATAGTTGTTAAACCTGACTTGGTAGTCAATCAGACAACTGACTACACCTTTGTCAAACTAAGCTCTAATGATGCTGCTCAAATACATTATGAATTAAAACAAGGAATTATGTGGTGAATTACGTCTCCGCTATCTACTAAAGATCTATTGACCTTTTTGTGTGATGTCAATCAATACATTAATGCTATAATAATTTCATAAATATCTATCAGTTTATAGTCAGTCACAGAAAAGAATCTTGTTTCCATTGTGGACAAAATATTATTGGTGCTATTTTCTCGTGGCCATTTTTAAGACATGAGCTATGAAAACAGTAAACACTCTGTAAAAGTTACCTTTGCTTCAAATGAGTTGTTGTTCAGTCTGGGATCAACCGAAACATCTTCAGACTGTACTCGGCGAAATGGTGTTGTAGGTGTTTTAGGAGTCCGCTTCTAAAAAGAATTAAAGAAAATGAAATTAGTAATAGTAATGAGAACAATATTGTAAATTTATAGTGTTTCAAACAGCTTTAAGTAGCATCCACATTTTTAAGTCCAGAAAGGTGGTGCAGTAATTAGATTAATTTTATTATATTTAACTACTTTTAGCCTGGGTTCATACTTACAACAAGACTTAATGTTTGAACTAACTTTTTGTACACAATTTCCGTGACTTTGTGAAAACACTAGTCAAGACTTGAGCATTATGGATCACAATCTTTTTCTATCACATGCTGTACGCACGTATGTGGTAAATCTACCAAAATTATTTTACTAAAAGAAAAATAATTCTAAAATCCTGAGGAAAATAACATCAACAAGTAGTCGATTAAAAGTCACAAGAAAAATAATCCACCACATAATGCTTGCCTTGGAACTATTGATGATATTTTCATCGGAATCTTCATCCACATTGTTAGGCGTGGCTGGAGTCGCAGGGGCTGAAGATGAACTCTTTGACTTCTTCTTCTTTGGGCTGTCAGAATCATCCTCACTGCTGGAATCGGATACATTTTTATTCTTGTGTCCTTTTGAAAGAGTTTGTCTTCTATTTGAACTGTCTGAATCACTTGAACTACTAGATTGATTGTTATGGAAGAATTTTTTTGAAACAAGATTGTTTGTTAATGCTGAAGCATTGTTCGTACCCTTTACCTTTTTACAACTGTCATTTTCTGAATCTGTTGAATCATGTTTTCTTTTTTTAGAATTGATTGATGTGTTATTATGTGTGTTTCCATTACAATCACTGAAACCATTAGCAACTATTTTCTTTTTCTTTTTAGAATGTCCAGCTGTTTCCTCGTCGGAACCACTAGAACTTTCAGAACTGCTAGAGCCAGCCTTTCTCTTCTTTGTTTTTAATTCAGTAAATACGCTTGGTGATTTTGTAGCAGGAGTAGCAACTTTAGTAGACTTTTTAACTGTTTTTTCTTCCTCAGAGTCACTGGAGCTGTCAGAACTACTTGAATCAGCTTTTTTCTTCAATGATTTCGCTGGTGGAGTTTTAGCTACAGGAGTAGCAACTTTAGTAGACTTTTTAACTGTTTTTTCATCCTCAGAGTCACTGGAGCTGTCAGAACTACTTGAATCAGCTTTTTTGTTTGCTGCTTTCGCTGGTGGAGTTTTAGTGACTGGTGTAGAAACTTTTGTAGACTTTTTAACAGTTTTTTCATCCTCAGAGTCACTGGAGCTATCAGAACTACTTGAATCAGCTTTTTTCTTTGCTTGTACTGATTTGGCTGGTGTAGTTTTGGCAACTGGAGTAGCAACTTTAGTAGACTTTTTAACAGTTTTTTCATCCTCTGAATCACTTGAGCTGTCAGAACTACTTGAATCAGCTTTTTTCTTTGCTTGTACTGATTTGGTTGGAGTTTTAGCTACAGGAGTAGCAACTTTAGTAGACTTTTTAACAGTTTTGTCATCCTCTGAGTCACTGGAGCTGTCAGAACTACTTGAATCAGCTTTTTTCTTTGCTTGTACTGGTTTGGTTGGAGTTTTAGTTATAGGAGTAGCAACTTTAGTTGACTTTTTAACAGTTTTTTCATCCTCAGAGTCACTGGAGCTGTCAGAACTACTTGAATCAGCTTTTTTCTTTGCTTGTACTGCTTTCGCTGGTGTAGTTTTGGCAACTGGAGTAGCAACTTTAGTTGACTTTTTAACTGTTTTTTCATCCTGTGAGTCACTGGAGCTGTCAGAACTACTTGAATCAGCTTTTTTCTTTGCTGCTTTTGCTGGTGGAGTTTTAGTGACTGGTTTAGCAACTTTAGTTGACTTTTTAACATTTTTTTCATCTTCTGAATCACTGGAGCTGTCAGAACTGCTTGAATCAGGTTTTTTCTTTGCTGGTGTAGTTTTAGTGACTGGTGTAGCAACTTTCGTAGACTTTTTAACTGGTTTTTCATCCTCAGAGTCACTGGAGCTATCAGAACTACTTGAATCAGCTTTTTTCTTTGCTTGTACTGATTTTGCTGGTGGAGTTTTAGCAACTTTAGTTGACTTTTTAACTGGTGTTTCATCCTCAGAGTCGCTAGAGCTATCGGAACTACTTGAAACAGATTTCTTTTTACGGTGTACCAATTTTTTCAAATGATTTTTTGTGACCGGATTTGCAGACATATTGGTATTTTTTTGTTTTACATCCTCATCAGAGCTGGAATCACTGGAGCTATCAGAACTACTTGGCTTATTTGTGCGTACATCCATTTGTTTTGGTGGGGGAATAGCTGCACCAGGGTTTTTCGGTCGTGATTTCACAACAGCTGTAAAATATGTGAAAGACAAAATTAGAAATGTATAGCCATTTACATAGATTAACGACTGTTTTAACCATTAGAGCAAAAATAGAACAATCTATAAAGCACTAAATATTCTTGAGCAATAACTTAACTTTGGATAGGATATGTTGTTTAATGTCCACGCTCAGAGCCAGGCTGTTATAGCAGACAGCTCTCCTGTGTGCAATTTATGGTTTTATCCATTCACCGCATCTGGGAGAGAAAAAATTAAAGGGGGTAGGGCAGAAGGGGGCATAGTTACACTAACGGAAATAACCGACTTTCTGCTAGTCCAGCCGGACTGGATTTGTTTTTATTCTAATATCTACAGGATAGCAAATGACAAACTATAAACAAATCTTTTTTGTCATCCATTTCAAGCTTAACAAATGACAGGTTATTGTAACTTCTATTATGGTTCTATATTTGATCATTCTTAAACATTTTATTCTTAAAGAAATATGCAGGAGACAAAATTAGTTACACATGGTACTTACAATTTTTTATTTGAATCTTTTTAGACGGTTCATCTTCACTCTCAGAATCTGAATCTGAATCTGACGTCCCACTAGAACGGTTTCCATTCATTTGTTTAACAGGTGTCTGTTTCAGTTTTTTGCTTTTTACTGGCACTTCTTCAGAACTGCTGAAAATTATACTACAATTGTATATCCATGTACAATTCATTAGTCACATTTCATCAATCTTTCCATTCATATAAATTATAATTAAAATATTTTTTACAACCCTAAAATTTAATTTAGAATTTTGTAGGGTGGGCAGGCGATTCTCTGTAAATTCTGTATGAATAGGAAAAGGTGAAATATTCAGGGATGAGAATGGCAAATAAGAAAAACACAGTCACATGGCGACTTCGGCAAAGTTATGAAAATAATCATTTATTATATACTTAGCAGTGAACTCTATACATTTACAATGAAAATAAAAGTGGTATTTGTTTTTTAAAAGTGGTATTTGTTTTTTTAAAGTGATATTCGGTTTTATTTGTCCCTTAGGCCGTCTGCTAAAAAGCAACATAAACAAAATGGGTCATAACATCCCTGGTGATGATTTGAATGAGTTTTTTGTAACAATACACTTCGAT
>JAUTWP010214432.1:0-15638 GCA_033042655.1 Cyathermia naticoides | reverse complement strand
TGCATCGGTTCACTAGCAGCATTATTGTCATCAGACTCAGAGACAGGACTGGGAGGAGGTGGTGTTGTTAACTGCCTGCCCCGTCCCTTTCCCCTGCCTCTTGCCTTGCTTGATGTGCGCACCATGGTGAAATCACTATATACTGACGAACAGAACGCCGCAGCCTTTACATACACGTCGCACGGACGAGCAGAATGACCTGTGGACGTATTAACAACGTAGTAAGAGCGAGTTAGAAACTACCTGGACGCAGTGAGGACACTGACAACGCAGTACAACTGTAGTGGAAACGACCTGTTGGTCGCAGTAGGAATGCCTTCAGCGCAGTACTAGCGCAGTGACAACGAATACGAAACGCAGAGGAAACTACCTGAGCGACTTAGGAACGTAGTACAAATGACATGTTCGTAATAATTTCTGAAATTCGGACAGTTTTCGGCGACCCCACTGCGTTTTCGCTCAATTTTCTTTTTTTTTCATCGCAGTGCGGTCGCAGGACAAACGTGTCTTGGTGTGACAGGGGTATAAAAAAAAAATTTTTTAGGTACTTTCTACATGTCAAGACATCTGAATTTTCCCACCCTTCCATTTTTGTTTTACATTAAGATTAGGGATAAACTTTAAAATTCAATTCTTTCAACTTACGAAACATGTGACATCACAGGTTATTTATGTGGATTGTTCATACATTCTGTGGGTTATTGATTATTTTGAATGCTGTTGTGTTTTTTAGAATTGTTCCAGAATATCGCCAACCAGATGGATAACAGCATAGTAAATGAATTTGAGAATCTTCGCATGTTCTCAAAAAGAACAAAGCTCTTGAGAATGGATGAGCTTGTGCAGGACCTAACTCTTGCCCTCGAGGAGACGGTTAAAGGTCAAAAGTCATCACAATCTGAAAATATTACACCAGGAGCAATGGTTCGCAGACTACAGAAGAAAAGGAAAGGAAAGAGAAGACGATCCAACCCAAACCCCATGTGGAAATGTGGAACGATAAGCGAGGCATCTGAAAGCAGTCTTGATGAAGCATTAAAAGATTACATTGACACTGTTGCTCAACTGAGCGACTCAGATGACATTACTATGGCACGGAACATACATAGACTCACCGTTCCCATCTCCGATCCAATTCCACCAGTGGAGTCTGATTCTGTTACTGAAAACTTTTCTCCAATGAGACCTCAGAGACGAAGGAGAAAATTTAAAAGCATGGCATTTGATTCTTCACCGCCTCAAGCAGATGACTCAGCAGTATTCCTTGAACCAACTTTAAATAGATACAAATTGAGAAGCAAGACATTACATGACAGTAACTCTAATGTAATGACTGACCAGGCAGCAGGATCATCTTCTGGAGGTCCTACAAACCACGAGAGTCAGAGCATCTTACCAGGCAAAAGAAAGCGTAATAACAAAAGCAGAAATGACTTTGTATCAGGTGGAAATCCAGAGAATAATCCAAATGGAATGGATTTATCCAGTTATTCACAGTATGTTTATAGTATATATATATATATATATCAAAATCATACATTCATTTTCATTTGGTTTTTTTAAATATTTTCTTTAACAAATGAAAATAATTGTGTAACAGGTAAAGCATATACTAGTATATTATTATTAGTGTATATTAATGGTCATAATTAATACAAGCTTGGATGACATTTAATTATGTTAAGTAAATATTAAGTAAAATAATATTACAGGTGTAGATTCAAAGGGAAAGTGTTGGAAGTGATACATTTTTATTTTGCAATTCATTTTGTGATTGAGTACATTTAAACAACATGATTCTTAATTTATTTTAGTGAAAGCAGTTCCTTAAGCAGCAGTGAAAGTGATGGTCTTATTACCAATGATGAAGGAAGAGAAGGTTAGTATTTTTTGTAGAAAATACAGTTACTCTAATAAATTATAGGTTTATGCAATTTTTCTAGATTAATAATAAATGTGGTTGCACTAAAAATCATGAAGAAAGCATAGATGCAAAACACAGACTTAAATATGTTTCTCCAAATCTGAATATTTGTGTAAATCCACACATAAACCTTTTTAATTTTGTAAAATCACAATTAAAGTAAAAAGTAAAGTTTGATTTATTTAAAGGGGCAGTGTCTGGCAAGAAATCGATGAATAATAAACATATAATTACATATAAAAAAAATTCATGGTTATTAACTTAAGTAGTTTATCAAGTACTAGCCAGTCAAATTATGCTGTATTTTGTCTATTGTAATTTCAGCCGATGACGAGCAAAGTGATTTCTTCCACGAACCTGGCCCAGCATGTGGAATTGCTGGCATTGTTCCCTGGTGGGAAAATGAACGTGTCACAGACAGTGACATGATAATGGACCCCAACTTTGAAAGCATTCTAACTGGCACATTTGAACATCTTCCAAAGGCTTCACAGCAGAGCTTCAAAGCACGAGTTTCAAAACTAATGGCTTCTGTAAGACATTTTTAAAATTTAGTTTCAATAAGTATATATATATTGTATATTGTGTGTGTAGTAGAATCCTAACACTTCAAAATCACTGCATTTGATATGTAACAGACCTGATAAATTTGTGTTTGGTGGGCTAGCTTTAAAAAAAATAAAACTTATAATTATTTCTTTAAAGGGATAGTCAAGTAAGATTTTTAGGCTTTTATACATATTCAACAATATTTAATAAACATAGTTTGTTAACATGAAGCAGCAATGCTGCATATTGGTTTATTTAAATAAATTAACAGTCAAAATGCTGTTTTGATATTATATGTTCGATCATGTAATACTGTACATTATTACACACCAGTGTAAGATATTGCTCATGTCATAAATAAAATACTATACTCGCTTGCCTGTCATACCATGTTTATGAAACTCGTGAACAGTGTTGGTATCTGGATACCAAAACTGTTCACTCATTTCATGACCCAACCATCCAATTTATTTTTTGACACCTGCCCTCAAAATTTGTGCCCAATTTCCATCATCAAAACAATTACACACCAATTTCAAATTCAGCATAATTCTCTTAAAGAATTCCAAAAACAGTTGCACCAACACCCACAGCCCTGTCGCAAGACTGGACTAGAGGGAACTCTGCTCCCTCCTCTTTCCAGTTCCGGATGTGGTGGATAGATAAAACCATAAACTGCAATGTGAGAGGCGTCTGCTATAACAGCCTGGCTCTGAACGTAGACGTTAAACAATTTGACCTGACCTAAAGATACAAAATGGCTGTTTCCAGCAATTGGGAATTATCGTGTTTTTTAATTAATTAGTAGAATAAGCAGTTTTTGTAAATTAACCGGTCTGTATGTGTGTTTAGCATTGATATTCTTCTTTTCAACTAAAAACATTATTTTTGGCGTTACTACTCCTTTAAGCTTGTATGATTGAAGGGAAAATAAAGATTGGTTTATTAAAAAAAATTGGTACCACTAGAGCACATTGAATATGGTCAAATGAACATTGTATGTACCATGTAGTCATATGTTGGATTCAAGTTGATTAAAACTTTTAATTATGAATGAACTAAAAAACACAAATACACATTTAATAACTATTTTTCTTATTTTTGAAAGAATGGAAGAGAAATGAAATTAGGAAGACGTAAATTGAAAGGAAAGGTGAAGATTTGTTTTATTGTTTTTACCAGCAATGTCTTTTGTCTTTGTGTGGGTGTGAATTTAAATGCATATAAGCATATTTCATCTTAGATTCAATATTTCTGTGTCTGTAAAGGAATTTTACATATTTATAGTTATGTTTTCATATTTGGTTATTTAATTTTAATTATTGTTATTCCTCACCTTTTACAGTGACAGAACATGGTTAATTGTAAAATTTATCTGTGACAAATGCACAATGATTGCGTTGGATTTTCTCACCTTTTGGTTTTTGCGTGTAAACAACTGGCAACTTTCACCAAACGTCACTTACAGGAAAGGCTATAAAGCCATTTTCTCTGCAGTCATGCTTTCCTTTTGAACAGTTCATATCTTGCGGCCATCAAGTTACATTTTGAAGTACTTATTTTATGGAAACATTTTACTTCATAATATTTTGTTGTTGACAGATGCAAAGCTACACCATGACGCGGTTTATTCAAGATCGACAGATGTGGAGTCAAATGCAATCCTGCTATAATCCATCTAGCTGGCACCCTGGCAGTTTCCCACCAGTATCTACTGATTTTAAAAGACGACGGAAAACTGCATCTTCAAGCCCACCCGAAGAAGGTAGATGAAGCTATAATAACAATTTAATTTGCTCTGAAATTCATTTTCCAGAAGCCTTAAGCAGTTGCCTGTAATTTATATTTGGTGGTGATCAGGGGTGCACAAATTCGAAATCATATTGGTTTTCCGGTGGTTGCCCAACATCATCTCTTGGTTACCCGTCCATTTTATGAGGTCCAAATGAAATTAATTTTACTGGTTCCAATGAAATCTGCGACATCTGGAAACTTATACCACACCGGTACAATCTGTATTGATGTAGGTTGACAATTCATCATCACTGATGGACTATGGTTTGCCAGGTGGTAGAGGCTGTGTCTCCTTTTTGAACCTTACAGAAACTTGCATAATTTTCAGGATATTTCTTTCATGTACCAATCTTCAGAATTTTCTCGGCTGCCTGACATGCAACTATTTATCAATGACTAGTTGCCCAAAGCATCTGATTTGTGCACCCTTGATAATGATTATTCCATCACTAAATTAAAACATCTTAATGTTATAATATTCTTTTAAAAATGTATAAATAAACATACAACTTTACTGCACCACCCCATATCCTTTTCTTTTCATTTTTAAACTAACATTTACTAATGTGTAAGTCTTTAATTAAAACTACGGTAAGCTTACTGAAAACAGTTTTGTAGGCTTTTCATTTTTTACTTATTTATTTTTTATTGTCTACAAGTTTTAGATTTAAATTTTCTTTTTATTGAAATGTTGAATAAAAATATTGGGGTTTGCACTTTGTTGGGTTTTATTTTTACTTTTTGACACTAAGGGTTTATTTTTTTTACTTTCAGTCATTGACATCTGGACAATTATGACTATCATTCTATTTTTTACTTCTACTTTCTTTTAGGAAACCTATCCTGTTAGTCTATGTGGTGTCACTGGGTTTATTATGAATACCATGTGTCATAAATACTGTATATTTGATACCTAATAGCCCATGATTAAACTATGTGCTTGGGTGTCATTAACCAAACATTCATTTAAAAAATATATTTTTTAATCAAATTATTATTACAATTCCAGGACTGATAGGAAGGCATTCAGCCCCAATTTCAGACGAGAACATTGGTAACAAGATGCTACAAGGTATGGGCTGGAATCCAGGCTCTGGCCTAGGACCCAGTGGTTCTGGCATCAAGGATCCAGTCCAAGCCTACCTAAGGGCAGGCCGAAAAGGTCTAGGATATGATTCTAATAGTCACTCCGATACATAACAACCTTTTCCTTTTAGTTCAGTTTTATATAGTTGTGTTTTAGGGTAACATATTATCAGTTAGTGGAGTCCATAAGAAAGACCAGAACATCATACTCAAGACATTCCTCATTCAGTCAAAAACAAATATCTCTATGTCTAGTTAGAAAACTTCCTACGTAACTTGTGCCATAAAAAGGAAATATTTGCTTATATTTATCTGTGATTTCTGGATAGTCAGTGTTTAGAATTTAGTTTGCCTGATATTCTGAGTGAAGTGTATTGATAACATAAGAGGTTTTAGATCTAAGAGATGTTATAGGAATGATTTCATGGGATTGTGGGAAGCAGTTATTTTTATGTGCATTATGGAGCTAATGTAATTATCACTATCAGAATACAATGAAATGTAGGGGAGAGGGTGTGGGATTGGTGGGATTAGGTACATGTTGCCTACAATTGTTTCTGGAATGACTGTAATTCCAACACCCATTATTGAAGGGGATTGATATCGTTTTCCTAAGCAGCATGGTTTTATAATTGTTTTAAAATTTATACGTAACAGTCTCTGTTACACACTTGTCAATAACATTAAAAAAAAAAAAATTATCTGTGTTAAAACATAAATATATTAAAGAAAAAAACAATATAATGACTTACTCTATGTTATGTGAAATTGCCTATTATTATTGCCATCAACCTACATCACAGCATTCTCATGATGTAATAAGTATTTTCTAAATATTAGAATTTTGTTGATCTTTGTTCCCCAAAAATAATTAAACACACTGACTTATTAGCTTTATGTGTGTTACACCATTTCTTTATGTACTGTACTAGGTACTTTTAGAACGTGAATTGAAGTATTTGTAAGTACTGGGGCTTGTCATCAAACAGAATATTAAGTTGATGCGTGTGATTATGTGTATTATAAATATATTGTCTTGAAAGTGGCTTATAACTTGATTAGATTAAATTTTGCATGATAAACCTTTGATGGATTCTGTTTAGATAATGAATGTAAAGGGTTTTATAATTATTGTTAACCAATATTTAATATCAACTTTAAGCAATTATAAATTTTTACAATAATTTTGAGAATACCTTTAATATGAAATACAAATATGAAAGTATTGGTACTTTCTCAGATTGTTTTTGATGACTGAATAATTGTCTTTAATAAATAAAATGATATACATGCATTTATATTTTGTTTCATGTACAAGCAACTTTGTAGTTCTGTATGAAAAGCATATTTAGAGTGTTCTTAAGTTGTCTTATTGTTGTGTTGTAACTTAGTTTGAGCCACATATAACCATAGTGGTAATATAGTTTGAAAAAATCAACTAATCCATTAGACAACTCCAATATGCAATATTTTTATTTGTGATTTTATATTTTTTTTATGTCAAATTCATGAATTTTATAGTAATTCATGTACTTGTTACCTCTATGGAAAGTCTGTAGTATTTTATATTTCATATAAACATGTTTTTCCATTATAACTTTAATTTGGTTTAATGTAGAAGAATTTTTTTTTAAAGATAACCCTATTTTTCTATGAAAAACTTAAAAAGAAATGGGAGCAAAATTAAACCAAACTTGTTGTAAACCTACTTTTTTTTCTATGTTGACCCAAAATAATGTTATTCATGTTTTTTCAGAAATGAAAAATACTGTTGCTGGATACATGCATTGCACTTAAAAACATAAAAGATGGATTGTATTACTGGTATTCTTGACAAAGTTTGAGTCAAAAGCCAGATTTTAAATGTATTATCAGCTTCGTGCCGGAGAGTTTTATCTGTGTATTGAAACAAGCATGTTCATTTTCTATTTGAAACATCCTAAACAACTGCCAATTATGTTATATTAGTAACCTATAACTGTTAGTATGACTGGAAAGTTGGAAACATTTAATTCATTCCATGGAACGACATAATGTTTGTTGTATAATAGAGCTGTATGTGTCTAGTGGTGAACAAAGCATGAATATAAAATTATAAATAATATCATTTCCATATTCATTTTGTACAAGTTTTCACACTCTAAATTCTTATTTTTAGTTTTTTTGAATGTCAATCAATATGTTAATGATAATATGTGTACATAGCCTTTGGCAATGCCTGTGTACACTAAATATGAACAAGAATGATCAAGAAAAATGTTTATAATTGTGACATGCCATGTAAAATAATAAAATACATGTATGCCAGTTGAATTGAAATAACAACATGATTGGAATATGGGAAATACATCTAATTAAGATGGTTTATGTTATGCAAACATACCAACCTTTTCTATGTTTTTCAATCAAAAGGTGTATGATTAAAAAAAAAATCTATTTAGTGCTTAGAATGCCGAATAACCAATTCAGATTGAATACAGTACCATTTATATTTTGTGCACCAGTTGTTTGAGTTATGGCTCTAATAATTAACTCTTTTTTTTATCTGTCTCAGATTAATTTTCTCATAATAGTTACATTTATATGAAAATGTTTTCTTTGCATTACATAATAGAATTCATTTCATTACATTTTAAATTTAGTGTTGTGAGAATGTGGTAAAATTTTACATCATTTCATTGTTGTATACATTTACCTTATTTTATCATTACCATAGCAACACTGGGCAGCATCATATACATATTGGTATAATTTGCATCTTTAGATGCATTTAATATTGTTTTATACGGAAGTCATAGTGCTGTGTGTATAGGAATTACTTTGTTTCATTTGTACATTTATAAATTCATTCAGTCCCCATCTTGTTTCTTTCTTGCTTTTAACCATTTCATTTAGTCTTTATAGATGACGCATTTTTAATTTTGTTGTATGTTAATTATTTGACAAAACTTAAATAGTCTACTGAAGAAAATAACAGAATTTTAAAATACATGCAGTTTCTTTTTTTTCAAACAAAAGGAATCTTTATATGACAGTATTGATTAATTAGTTGCTAATATATGTTTACAAAAGAAACCTGCTTTTAGCACATTGGCTACTATTTTGATTAGTATGATTGTTCTTTTATGTACATTTACTGACAGGCAGGACAGCATATATCACAGAGTGAGATAGTTCAGTAGCGGATTGATCAAATAACTTATTGCGCCTCAGCCAGGCACTCTATCACTGAGCTATAATTTATTATTACATTTCTAAAGATGCTTGTGGGCATCTCTTTCATATACCTTGCTGCTTATCGGAAAGAGTAGCCTATGAGGCGGCAGCGGGTTTCCTCTAAAACGTGTCAAAATGACCATATGTATGACGTCCAATAGCCGATGATAAAATAAAAATCAAGTGGTGTTAAACAAAACAAACTTTACTCTTGAATATAAGTCTGGTTGTTGTTTCCTCAAGTTAATTTATCATTTAATTTCATATGGCATCAATCATCATATTGGTGCAGATGATGTTTTTTTAAGATCATATGAATTATACTTTTGTCAATCATTTTTCTTTTCTAACATGGACTGCATTTTCGTAAACAAATTTGCTAATTGTCACTGCCTCATTTTCCGTCAGCAGTTGTGTTTGAGTGTAAATTGAAGACCTGCGTGCCAGAAACCGGTAACTCACATCGGAGTCATTTTGAGAAAATGCAGATTTTTTTATTCGTGACCAGGGTTACAGGGTTGTCACAAACATTGGTAAAATAACAATATTTATTGCAACTAAAACTTATTTTCATTTTAAAACAAATATAAATGATGATTTTTTCACCTATATTTTTTATTATTTATTAATTTTATTATATTTTTTACATTGGAGAATCCGAGGAACAAATACTAATAAAATGTCTGGAAAACTTGTCAGTGATAGTGAAATCGGAACAATGTATTACATCAGGGGTTTACAAGTATTTTTGACACTAATTTGAGTTATTTGTCATTACCCCCACCCCATCACTTTAAATCTGACCAGTCAATATCTTCAATTCTTTGTATTGTGTTTAATATCGAACTAGCATCGAGTTTCAATCCACTTTTCACCATTGTCTTTTAGGCCAGTAAATGTCTTAAGTCTGGTAAGTTCACGATGTAATATAGCAAGATGGTCAAGTTTATTTAGAGCAAAAACCTAGCAATCCACTTAGCAGGTTTTGAGATTTTGATGGAATTATTAGTTTTACTTTAATATTATATTCATTATAAAGATGCTGTTTGTTTTAACAAAAGCAGTGTGGCTTACCGGGTGTAACGGTGCCAAACACATGAAAATTACAAAAATGTGGGTTACCGCATTCTTGCATGCAGGTCTTCAATTTTATATTATTTCCTACTTCCTAAAAACTGATCTCAGGTTATGGGTGGGCTAGCATAAATTCATATTTGGTTTGATGCACAGTGATATAGAGATTTTGACAACATTTCTTTAGTGCTAACCAAAAACAAGTGTTGTCAAGCTTTTAACTAGAACATTGCATCCCCTCCCACCCATTATATTTGCATTTGTAATATATGTTGTTTTTCTGTCTATGCAGTGTCATTTTAAAAAAACAGTACGTAACATTTTGACCATTGTTTTATTGTATACCTTTAAAATGTTTTTAGTAATTTGTTTCCTTTTCACTTGAATGCATTCTGTTTGGTTTCTTGCTTCAGTAACCTATCTGTTTGTTATATATTTGTGTCTGCCTGTTATGTGTATGCCAGAATGTTAACTATAATATGTTTTTAAATGTTAATGAGTTCACATTTACCAACATTTTTTTTACAGAAGAAACGTTAAATTATTTTGATAAATCAATTAAGGCTAGAACATTTACAAATTCTGTCAGCATGTCCATAGAAATCAATATATGAAAACAAATGTTTTAAACAGTGTTTTGAATTGATATATATTTAAATGAATGTGAAAATCAAACCTTTTTTGTGTATCAGGGACAATTTTAGTAGTTATAATTACAAAGACAGGTGCCATTTATAACAGTGTTGATACATTACTAGTCTATTACAAAATTGTGACTTCAGCATGTCCATCTATCAAACATTCTTCCCAGATAGTATTATGCAGGTAGGACATTGGTGTAGTAATGCTTCGTCATTGGCCTACTGGCATTTTGACCAGGAAATCTTAGCTGGTTTACTGGTGACATAATTTATCCTTGATGCCATTAATGGCTCAACATATGCTAATTAAACCATTATATGACTGAATTCCCACTGAGACTGTTCTAGCCATAATAAATATTGAGCCAACACACCAATGCTATCTGAGTTTCAGTTTGATAAAATTGACATTTTTGAGCATTTAAACCCTTCCATTCTTTTAAAAATTATTATCATCTATGGTTTTACACACATTTAATAAATACATTATCACACTTGTATTAATATAATACAAAATTTAGAAAACTTCTTTCAGAATGTGTTATAAAATAATTCTTTAGCTCTATCCAAATTCCCTTTGAATATACATGTTGACTGCTTCCTTGTCTACCTTCCCACCTAGTAATCCTTTCTTAGACATGATCACTGGTTTAGGTCAGAATTTCTGTCCATGAAAAGTGTGCTTCATATTCATAACAGTTTCCTATTCCACCTACAATATGTGATGAATATTAATAATATGCTGGGAAATGTCAAAAGATATTTTTTCTACAATGTAATCAAAGGGAATTTTATACATTGTTCATAAGAAAATGCCAAATATAGAAGAAAAATAACTAAAGCAACTGTTTGTACTTTTCTCAAGTTGTGTGATGTAAGATATAGGAAAATATTTCTTCATACATCTATATATGTCTAGCAGTATTATTTTATCAATACTTACATGTGAACAGTTTTATGTGGACATTTGTCCTGTATATCTACTTTGTTTTAAATTACATGTATTTTAATTGAAATCTAAGAGTAAAGGATTTGCATGCTTGAAAAAAGGTCATAGGAATAAATGTATTTCTAAGAATGTTTGTTTTCTTCTTAATAATTTACACATTTGTGTATGGAAATGAAACTTTAGTTTAAAATATATATTGTAAACATGACTGGCTTCAATACATACAATCTTCATAGTAATATACCAATAAAAATATATTTTAAATGTACTTTTCAATATTATTAAAGTAAACATAAATAATGGTAATAATTTAATGATAAAATATCACAAATGTATTCAAGAAGCAATTCAGATCTGCGTGTTTGTGTAACTGAATTAATCAGATTGACTAATTATTTTTGTATGATCAGTTTATTTTATTTAACAACGCCAGTAGAGCACATTGATTTTTGTCTTATCATTGGCTATTAGACATCAATTCTGAGACATTTCTTTTAAGGAAACCTGCTGCCACCACATAGGCTACTCTTTCTAATAAACAGGAATTGGTCTTTTATATGCACTTTCACACAGACCACAGCCTTTATTGAACCAGTTGTGGACCACTGGTTGGAATGAAAAAATAGTCCAAACTGCCAATGAGTCCACTGAGGATCGATCCGATGACTGCTTCAAAAGCAGACACTTCCACGTCAGCTAATATGTCCCACTCTGAATAGGTAAACATCAATAATCATAAATAACCTTCAATCGTGCACTAAGATGTAGTTGGTGAACAACCTATTATTATGATGAAGTTTTATATCACAAATAATTGCTACTCTGACACAAGTTTCTGTATACAAGCATGTTGATATTAATTCAAGCTAAACAACAATTTCACACGTTTATAATTTGTATACATTTTTATTTAGCAAAATATATATATTTACAATAAATATCTGAGGTAAAATTAAAAGTATTTACACCTCAAATAAATAAAATCTAGTACAAGTGGTAATATTTAAAACAAATGAATTGTATAAAGGTACAAGAAAATATGATAATAGTGTACAATTTACAATTGATTAAATGTCCCAAGTCTGTCAATCATTGAGTTAGACCATTATAAATTGTAAAGAAATTAAATTATTCCCTAGTAAAAAAAGGCTTAATATTCTTCAAGATATCTACATTAAAAAAATTCACCTGATGAATTTCTGTGGACAGAAAAACAAATCATGACAAAGCACAAGTAATCCACTAAGAAATCTTGCTCTTATAATATGCAGTAAGTCCCATTAAACCCCCCCACACCTAAAATGGAACTAATTAAAATAAACAAATTATTTTGTACATTCAAAATGGCAGGCTTTGCTATCTTAACACTTGACAATAGTATTATACGTCATGTATAATGAACTATGAGTACAACAAACTAGTTCTGTCGGTTTCTTATACTTGTTATAAGCATACATGTAACTTACTGTATTTAATCTAGTACATTTAAATACATGTGAATTAATTTAAATTATGAAAACAATTTAATAGGCAAGTAATGCAGTGGTCATATGACATTAACAATGATTCCAGTGATGATTAGCAAAGATTGGTAGTGTAACAAATTGTGCATATTACAATGAGCATAATACACTTACATGCCTTCAGTTTCAGTCTTGTTTTCATCACACTGCAAGAGTTGCTGGGCATTTGACCGAGTTAACATATATTATAGTGTTATCTGACTGACTGGGTTTATAATCTGACAAAAACAAGTTATTGCACAGCTAGGAAAAGCAGTCATTCGTCAAAGTAACCTTAATGTTTCTCAATTTTCCAATAATAGTCAAGACTGAAAGCATGTACATAATTAGTAATGATCAAAATACAGAAACCAATGATTGATAACGTAAATGATGTTTACATTAAACGTATTACAATAAAAAAAAGTAAATAATCAAAATAGTTCAAACATACAACAAATTTAAATATGCCTTTATTTTTATGATTCTATCAACATAGTACAACAATTAACATACTGTATATATGCTGTAGAATTGACTGAAATCTAAAATGAGTTTCTTTCCAAATCATTTAAATTAAAAAGGGGATGGGAAAAAATGTCTACTTAGAAATGTTTTATGTACTGAAATATTGCCTTCATGCAGTAGTAAAAAAGATGAGTAATAAAAAATAAAATGGTAAAAAAACCCATTAAATAACAATACATGTATAAATATTAATCATATAAATATAATGGTTTTATTCTTCATACTTACAAGTATTCATTTCTTTCATTAGATATAGTCATTTATATTATTAAAGACAAATATTACTGATATAATAGTATCTAGGCTACACAATATTATGCTAATAAAAGCAGCTAAATCAAAGCTATGTGTAAAAAAAGTAAAACATTTTTCATCCATTGCTAAAAAACCTAAAAAAAAAAAATTTAGCTCAGTATTTCAATTCACCTGGAATAAAAAATTGAGCTGAATTCTTTCATAATTTTTTTATGACAATTGTGTATCAAAATATTAACTTGCACTATATATTAAACGTAGCTGAACTATTAACAGCTTTATAAAAATGTATAAAATGTAGACATAATTCTGAAAAATTGTTCTGCATAGCATTTCTTAAAAGTGAAAATGCAAGATCATAACAATGTATATTTAAAAAACTACTACCCAATTGCCTCCAGTCAAACGACTAAATCAAATCCTAATTGATGAAAAGAAATGGGGGGACATCAAGCTGACGATTTTAGTCTTTTCTTTTCTTATTTTTTTGTGTGTATGCATAAAGTTCCCAATTCAAAGCACTAGTTTCACAAAGAACAGCATGAAATTGACTGAAGATTTGCTTCAGAAAAACATTCTCATGACTGTTAAAACTTGATAAGAAAGAAAAAATACATAAAACACATTTATTGGGAAGATATTTTCAAATGGAGGTAATGATTTTTCAAAATATTCAAAACTGCTTTTTAATTTTTCCCTACAGACATATTTTAATTTTTTCAGATTACAGATTTTCACACTAATTCAGAGGATCACATAAACATAAAATTGGGTTTGGCTTGCAAAATTCATAAAAGTTAAAATGTCTCAAGATTATTTTCACAACAGATTTTTATGAAGGAGTATTTTGTTTACAATTTTTACAGTACAATTTAATAAAAATGGACTAAAATAGAATTTAATTTTTTAATCTCTTTCTACCAAAATACCGTTACATATGGCCAATTAGTAGGCCTAATGTAAAATACTTTTTAAAAAGCATGGTTTAATTGCTTAAAAAATACATGTGTAAACAAGCTCTTTTTTAGTACCTCAAAGATCCAGTTTAACCCTTTTCTACTCAGCCTATTTATTTTGTTTTGAACTCTTTTTGGCACAGTGTGTTATAATATGACACTATGCATAATGTGCCATGTACATAAAAGCTTGAGAGACAAAAATATAACAATTTTTGCAATCGAGATTGAAATAGCTTTCTATAAAAGAAACATGCATACATGTGAAGGCATTGCCAGTTAGAATGTCGGTCAAGTTTGGTCAAAGAAAATTTTCATTTTCTAATTTCAACTTTGAAGTTGTATGGATTAACCAGTAGCTGAGCAGATATGGGTTAAACAGATTCCACTATCTTGATAACAATATCTAATATCTTTTTGATGTAAACACAAATGTTACATTTTCATAACAGCAGCGGTGACGATTCCACCCACAAACATTGCAGGCACAGCAATTATTGATATAAATGACAGGAGACCCATTCCTGACAATCCATGACCACTGTGAAATAGAAAAAAAGTAAAGTTTGTTTTGTTTAACGATGTCATTGGAGCACATTGATTTTTATTGGACGTCTTTCGTATGGTCATTTTGACACATTTCTTTTTTAGAAGAAACCTACTTTTTTCGATAAGCAACAAGGGATCTTTAATATGCACTTTCCCACAGACAGGACAGCATATACCACGCCATTTGATGAACCAGTTGTGGACAACTGGTTGGAACAGAAAATAGCTCAAACTGTAGATGGGTCCACTGAGAAGGATCGATCTGACAACCGACCACATCAAAGGCAGACACACTACATCCCGCTCCCTTGTGTAATACAAAAAACAAATATTTTAAAGAAAAATTACAATAGTTTAGTTTCTTAAACAGACGTTAAATTATGCAATTCATTGAATTAGATATGACTATTTTGTTATTGAATTTACGAGTATAAAAATTATTACTGGGGACATTTCAACCTAGGTAGGTTAGAACATCACTCACCTGGTACATCCTGCAGCTATCCTTGACCCCAACAGCATGAGCACACCCCCAGAAAAGGCAGCAGCTGTGGAGACTCCTGCAGACTGACCATAGGCACCAGATGATTTAGAGGACCAATAGGCACCAGCAAT
>JAUTWP010214322.1:0-15652 GCA_033042655.1 Cyathermia naticoides | reverse complement strand
GAATGACATCCAATAACCGATGATGATAAAATCAATGTGTTCCAGTGGCGTCGTTAAACAAAACAAACTTTACTTTTATGTTATTTAATTAAGCCTTTAAGGTTGTATTAATTATCATATTTACAAACGTGTACAATAGATCTCGACATCTGCTTATTTCTGCATTGCAACATGTTTTCAGTTGGTTTGTAATAAATATAATACTATACTCCCTTGCCTGACATACCATGTTTATGAAACTCGTGAATACTGTTGGTATCCGACTCGCTTTCGCCCGTTAGATACCAAAACTGTTTACTCATTACATAAACATGGTATGACAGGCAAGCTAGTTTAGTATTCTATTATTCTGTTTCCATAATATATATAATATATCAGTGTTAACTAGTTTTAATACTTGGTCGATGATTTGACACCCTAATGCACATAATTATCATGTAATAGTCTCAATGACAATAAGATTAATATGTTAATAAATAAATAATAATTTATTTGTGTAAATGCCATCTCATTCCCCATCAGCATTGTTCACACATAGGACACAACTGTATATAATTATCATTTAACAGGTACGGTAGGATTAAAAAGTTTTAACTGAAATCAAGCCAGCCCTATGTATTCTCGTAGTTTAACCAGCCTGTGATTATAATACATTGCAGGGCTGGCTTTCTGATGCTAATTTCAAACCCTGCTGGTATCACAGCATACACTCATAGTAATAAACATGTTGTCATGACGATGAGCATCACAGCCATCAAATGGAGACCTGATATCACGGGGTAATGGAATAAATAGTCACTACTGAGCTCAGGTTAAATGCGTCTGCTATACCAGCCTGGCTCTGAATGTAGATGTTAAGCCACATGACCTGGCTCATTGTCACACTACTGAGCTCAGGTTATATGTGTCTGCTATAACAGCCTGGCTTTGAATGTAGACGTTAAACCACATGACCTGGCTCATTGTTACACTATTGAGCTCAGGTTATATGTGTCTGCTATAACAGCCTGGCTCTGAATGTAGACGTTAAACCACATGACCTGGCTCAGTTACACCATTTAGCTCAGGTTATCTAGGTAACCATACATCATTTACATTGTCACTCAGTTCCTCTAAACCCTTTAGAGCTCGGTAGCTTCCCGCGTAGAATACCAGATCTGATGTAACAAGCCTGGAAAAAATAATCAAATATACACATAGCTGTAGCCAAAAACAATTACAATACACATAATAATAATAATGTTCAATATCCATTTAGGTTATTTTTCATTCCAGCTAGTAGTCCACAACTAGTTCTGATGTATATTATACACAATCAAAGATAATAATGGTGTAGGGGGACTAGTGATTTTTCATTTGGACTAGTAACTTTTCTACGCTACTAGTCTGCTAGGACAGTGAAAATATTTCTTAATTTCTACCACTGCTATGTGGCATTAGTTGGATCATTTTGAAGATCACAAGGTGCAAATACCAAGTTTGACATCTAATGTACAAACTAATATTTGTTTTGACAAAAAGGAATCAAAATGTTTTAAATGATCTCACATGACATGTACATTTACTCAGTGGAGACAAAGTGTAAAGAAAAGTTTATTTTATCAAGTTGTTTCAACTTACCCATGCTGTGGTCCACCATCGTTAGTAACACTAAGTGCGGAAAGCTTGCGTCCTAATATTGCCTTGAACGAACTATCAATTCGAATAAATATTTCCTGCAATCAAAATATACACTTTATACATCTGTCCATTATTGGTTTATTATCAAATACATTACAGGGATTAAAGTAAAATTTATCAGCGGCTATTGGAAGAAACCCTATGCTACCACATAGGCTACTCTTTTCGACAAGCAGCAAGGGATCTTTTATATGCACTTTCCCACAGACAGGAACAGAAAATAGCCCAAACTGCAGATGGGTCCACTGAGAAGGATCGACCAACAGCTTAAAAGGCGGATACGCTTCCAACTGAGCTACATCCCGCCCTTACACCGATTAATCTACCATACAATTTGGGATCGGTCACAGACCCCATTTCCCATTAATTTTAGGGATTTTGGAAACATGAATTAGTACTCAGCTCCAATAAATGCCCCTCCCCCCACCAGTTATAAAAATAAAAACCCAATAAATTCCCCCACAAAATGTTAAGTATGGAAGCGATCTCACCAGGGGCTCGAAATAGATTACACATGTCAACATGATGATCCCAATATGCACCCCTTTTATAAATTGTTAAATCCCTGGGTTCTTATCACATCGAGCGGGATGTAGCTGTCGTTAGCATGCCCGCCTTTGAAGCGGTCGGTCGTGAGATCGATCCTTCTCAGTGGACCCATCTGGGCTATTTTCCATTCCAACCAGTGCTCCACGACTTGTTCAACAAAGGCTGTGATATGTGCTGTCCTGTCTATGGGAAAGTGCTTATAAAAGATCCCTTGCTGCTTATTGAAAAGAGTAGCCGCTGATAAGATAAAAATCAATGTGCTCTAGTGGCATTAAACAAAACTAATTTTTATTTTACTTTTTACTCACTTTGACTTGATTTGTAGGTAGCACATCTACCAATGCTTCATGCAGTTTCGCCATCTGTTTACAGATTGATCTGAAACACACAGACGGCACCGGTGCTTTCACTTCATACTGTGCAAAAAAAGTTACATACTTTTTATTAAATAAGGAGCAATACACACAATATAATTGTACAATAATGGATTTTACTGTCACATACTATGTTTAAAAAATGTTACACACTTGTATTAAATAAAGAGCAATACACATGATATAATTGTACAATAATGGATTTTACTATGTCATATATTCAATTTTAAATAAAGTTACATACTTTTATCATGCATTAAAGTATTTTGTAGGAGACATCGCTGGCACTATAATTTGTGATATCTCCTGTGAGTGTGATATTTTCCTCAGGCGATATCATGTCTTAAGCGGGGGTTTTCTTGAATAATTAAATTCATGTCATCATCATTACAGCAAGCCTCGGATTTTATACTTTTATCAACGTGGTGATAAATGATATCAAAAGACACTTGGGGTGTATCCTTATTTATTCAATAAGGAGGCAGTACCTAAACAGATCTCATGGACTGCAAAGCTATAGTTTTGATAAAGTTAATTATATTCCTGTGGTATGTGTGAAATGTGGTTTAATTAATTAATTACTATTTCAGATTGAAAATGAAACTACTGCAGTGTTTTACCTTGGATAGTAGCGGTTCCATCATGTTGTCCATAATGCTGACCAGTTTGTTTGAGATCTCTTCAATGTGGTTCTTATAGTCCTGAAATACACACAAGTTATCATTCCTTGTCTGCCTTCGTAAAGTTTGTTTTATTTAACAGTGCCATTGGAGCATATTGATTTTTATCATTCATATGGTAATTTTGACACATTTCTTTTAGATTGTAGTCGAAAACCTTATTTTTATTAGTTTATGTAAGCACGATGTAAAAGTCTGTGCCCACGACAGTTGTGCTTCTGCGATGTAAGCACGTTAAAACAGAGATTCACATTACATAATATCTCAAATGTTAGTGATTAAAATAAAAGGTTACTTTAACAATCTGACTGAGATGTTTCATCATGTTCTGGTTTCTTGGAGGCAGCATCTTCTTGAAGTGCTCCTGCACTTGTGGCATGTAGTGTACAACCAGCTGCAGAGCTCGAGATGCCAGAGCTAAAAAAGTAAAGTTTGTTTTATTTAATGATGCCACTTGAGCACATTGATTTTTATCTTATCATCGGCTATTAGACATCACACTTATGGTGATTTCGACACATTTCTTTTAGAGGAAACCTGCTGTCACCACATAGGCTACTCTTTTTGATAAGCAGCAAGGGATCTTTTATATGCACTTTCCTACAGACAGGAGAGCACATGCCATGGCTTTTGATGAACTAGTTGTGGAACACTGTATGGAATGGAAAATAGCCCAAACTGCAGCTGGGTCCACTGAGAAGGATACAACGACTGACCACTTCAAAGAGGGGCATGCTACCAACTGAGCTACATCACACTCCCCCACAATGTTAAAAACATCAAACCCAGCTATGAAAACAATACATTAATTTAGTATTTGACAGTAAGGGTTTAGATATATCAAACCCAGGAATGAAAACAATCGATGTATACAAAATCTAGCGATGAAAGGCTTAGGCGATTTAATTTTTAAAATTATAAGACTTGGTGTCAACTATTTTATAGAAAAAAACAATATGTACATGTGTAGTTTTACTCAGCATGTTTGAAAATATTTACATCTTACCCAGTGTCCGTGTTGTAATTTTCTTTAGTCCTACCAGCTGCAGTGCACCAGCTCCTAATACCAACTGACAGGTCCGAGAATTAAATGTCTACAACATAAACATGAGGAAATAAACAATGTATCAAAAAATGAATATTGAGAAAATATCATTGAAAAATTCATTCCTTTATACAGGATTTTTGTGCAATCATATTTGTTTTATCATAAAAATATGTAAAATATTAACTGAAATAAAACAATACTTGCTGAATTGTTCTAATGAATAATAAAATGATCTTTCTAAAATTCAAGGAGATAAATATAATTACAAAATCATGATGGTACAGTGTAATTATGAGCTGATATAAGTATACATTTTCTCATTCAAATCCATTATCCTTCATTTCTAAATTTTTATATGAAATTTCTCAATTTAATTTTTATTACATAAGTCATCCCAAGTTTCTTAGAAGACCTAATGTTATCAGATATTTGTTGAATGTTATTCACTATATGTCATGTCATTGGGGTTTAACGTCTATGTTCAGTGCTAGGCTGTTATAGCAACCATTCACTACAAGATGTGGTGTAACAATTCAATGATGATGGATTCTGAATCAAGTCTATACAATCACCTTGAGCAGATCTATAAGTCTTGTAAGCAAGTCCGGAGCCGTAGTGGGGATGTCATTCAGACACTGACAATATTCCACTACCATCTTTAACAACAGCAGCACCGTCCTGAAAATAATTATATATAAACTCAACTACGTCATTCAGACACTGACAATATTCCACCACCATCTTTAACAACAACAACACCGTCCTGAAAAAAAATTAATACATTATTGGGACTGGCTGGTGTGCATGATAGGTCATGTCAGGCTACCAATTTAACAACATTAATATTAACCATGTTGAATTCAGAAATAAAATGTATAAAAAGGGTCCCTAAGTAGAGTACCGGTATTATAAATTGTTTTCATACTAACCCAACAACTGCAAAGCGTTCTCCATCGACGACAATGTATTCTGTTGGCCGGCGATCTAAAAGAAAATTTCTGTATTAGTAGCATATCATAAAAACTCCTATTAGTAGATGTTGGTGTTGCGTACAGCAGGGGAGTAAAATTCATCAGGAAAATTTGGAGATACGGGGCTGTTCATAAATAGGAAATAGGTGTTACGGAAAACCATACTTTTTGCTATATGGTATTGTTTCTTGGATATATTTACAGCAAACTGACAAATTGTAAACATTGTTTATTTTTGTCAATAAATAAACATTTTGACAACAAAAACTTCTACATATGACGTCAGTATTTCTTCGACCATGTGGAATTGTTCTTTAAAATTAGAGCCTGGAACTCATACTGCTCTGAAACACATGTGCTCAGACGATATTATAAGATTGGGAGGAAAAATTGTAATTGTGTTTATATTTTCTATTAGTAAAATTATAGGAATTAAAATATTATCAAAAATGTTTTCTTAATGATAAAAAGGAATGAAAGAAACTCATCTCCTTCATACCTGAATCAACTCGTCTTTCTGGCAAAGATAAGGAATCTGCAAACAGAAATAAACCATGGTGAATGAGTGAGTGAATGAAGCATGAAAAATATGCCAAAAATAAACCATATAGATCACGTCTAAACACAAAATTTAAAGTACTAAATATTTTTATTGGTATTATATACCTCATAGCATCAATTGAATCTTGTCTAACATATAGTGGACTGTCTAAACCAAATACCCATGGGACCAAGTAAAATGTCTGTTTTCAGATGTGTTCATTTTTCTTAGGTTAGATTTACACTAAATGGACACATTGTGACCAAATTGTTTGTCCAGTTTAGATGGGATTCTGGTTTACTATATACATATACTCATAGTATCAAATAAATTTTGTCTGACATGTTTCTTCTTCGTAGGTTACAGATCAGTAAAGGTAAAAATAATAAAGTGTTTTATTTAATAATGCCACTGGAGCACATTGAATGCTTTTTGATCATCGGCTATTGGACATCAAACATATGGTCATTCTGACACAGATATATTCAGAGGAAATCTGCCGCTGCCACATAGAATATTCTTTCCAATAAGCAGCATAGGGTATTTCATATACACTTTCCCACAGAAAGGACATCACATACCAGTATTTAATAAACCAGTTGTGTATCACTGGTGTGAATGGAAAATAGCCCAAACTGCAAATAAAGTAGTTTGTTTTGCTTAACGATACCACTGGAGCACATTGATTTTTATCTTATCATCGGCTATTGGACTTCATACATATGGTCATTTCTTCAGATGAAACCCTCTACCACCACATAGGCTACAAGAGTTCTTGTATATGCACTTTCCCACAAACAGGACAGCACATATCAGTCTTTGATGAACCAGTTGTGGACCACAGATTGGAACGGAAAATAGCCCAAAATGCAGTTGGGTGTTTTATTTAATAATGCCACAGGACATCAAACATATGGTCATTCTGACAGATATATTCAGATGAAACCTGCTGCCACCACATAGGATATTCTTTCCAATAAGTAGCATAGGGTATTTCATATACTTTCCCAAAGACAGGATACCACATACCATATTCTTTGATGAGCCAGTTGTGTATCACTGGTTTGAATGGAAAAAAGCCAAAACTGGGAATAAGTCCATTGAGAATAATTGCATCAGTATGAATCTATTTAGAACTGAAGAACAAACAGATAAATTTCACCTGACTCAGTGATGTGGTCAACAAGATCCTGAAACTCAGAAGGAACGTCGGCCTGCTTCCATCTCTCATTGTCAAGGATCAAGCTACAAATCAATTAAAATAATCATTTTACACAATCTGTGAATAATTCACACCATTTCTTTATCAAAGATATCTAAAATAAAGAAATGAAGGGATGTTTATTTAACGAAACCATGGTATATATAAAAATAATTAATTAGCGGCTATTAAAAACATTTAGGGCTGAATTTATGAAGTGTATTTTTCTCTTACACATCTGTAACTACATACATTTACATTGCTTAAACACTTGCATTTAACCAAAAAAGGCTTTTAAAAACCTGCTACTTTCACATAGGTTAATCTTACTGATAAGAAGAAAACCACATTTACAGAGCATTGATGTAAATATACTACTCCTGAATTATATGACAAATATAATGTAGTGTTCCTACACAGCCAATGCATATCGCAGCCAATCCCTATAAATGTGTCTACAGAGATCGTACTGTACTTCAATAATATTAATGTTATATGAATTTGTATAATTCAGTTGCTTGACAAGCACTTTTGAAAGCTTGCTATTCCCAAAAAGTTAGTTTATTAATTCACAAAAAAACTGTCACAAATATTCTGCCAAAACCCAGGTAAGTAGTAACCCAAGTTAAAACATTTAACACTGATAAGTTACCTTAATTTTTGTTTTCTTTCTTCATGAAACCTTGCAACAAACTTATTAGCCTGAAAAGAGAAACAGAGATCATAATCTTTCCAATAAGCAGGAAGGGATTTTTATAATGTACTTTCCCACAGACAAGACAGTACATATCACAACTTTTGATAAACATTGTATTAGACCACTAGATGGAACGGAAAATAATCCCAATGCAAATGGATCCACTGACAAGGATTGATCCGACAATCAATGAGTTGCCAGGCTGACACTCTACCTCTGAGCTACTCCCCTGCATGTTGAAAAAAAGTAAAGTTTATTTTGTTTAACAATGCCACTGGAGCACATTGATTTTTATCTTATCATAGGCTATTGGACGTCATTCACATGGTAATTTTGACACATTTCCTTTTAAAGGAAACCCACTGCTGCCACATATGCTGCTCTCTTCGATAAGCAGCAAGGGATCTTTTATATGCATTTTCCCACAGACAGGACAGCACATACCACAGCTTTTGATGAACCAGTTATGGAGCACTGGTTGAAATGGAAAATAGCCCAAACTGCAGGTGTGTCCACTGAGAAGGATCGATCCGACAACTGACCGCTTCAAAGGCGGACATGCTACCGACTGAACTACATCCCGCTAACCCTCCCCACCCCATCCACCCCCCTGTATGTTGAAGTGGATAATGTTTTAGTTGTTACCTGGTTCTGCAGACTTCCTCGAAGTGACATACTTCTTCTACCACAGACTCCCTCACAGTCGGAGACAAAACCTTCAACTTCACGACACAGACAAACAAACTCAAACGATGAAAGCCGTTCCAAAAAACCATCCTGAAAATAAGTGATTTAATACATGTAAATATTAACTACTTTAGTATTACAATAAATCTCATCTAAACTGGAATATCCTCAAAACCGAACAATTCTGTCTCAATGTGTAGATGGATAAAACCATAAACTGCGCCCGTGAGTGGCGTCTGCTATAACAGCCTGGCTCTGAATGTAGACGTTAGACTTCAATGTGTCCATTTAGTTTAATCTAACCCCTAAAACCGGACATTTTACTTGGTCCCACGGCTGTCCAGTTTAGATGCGTTTAATTGTATATAAATTAATATATATATATAATACCATTCCAACAAACCATCTTGAAAACAAAAGTTTTTTTTATAAAAATGTTAATGTAAATATTAACTCTTTAACTACTACATAAATTAATGTCATAAAACAATCAGAAATAAAATAATTTTCATTAATTAACATCATGTATACACTGAACAATTTTTAAAATCCAATTTATAGTTTGATGTTTTCAACTTGGCTCTTACGACTACTACTTTACTATTCTGTTCTTAATGTTAACAATATTGTCAGTCCAGTTATCTCACCTTGGATCTGGCGACCACTACTTTCACTATTCTGTCATGAGCATTATCACATATACTGTAAGAGTTATCTCACCTTGGCCCTGGCGACCACTACTTTCACTATTCTGTCATGGGCGTTATCACATATACTGTAGAGCATTTCCTTCAGGGCGTTGCTCAGTCGGACGTAGTCTGTGTCCGTTATCACCACATCAACATCGTCGCTTCTGTAAATAATTATAAAATACTTTAATTTAAACTGCAAATTCTTCTTATTTATTTATCAGATTGAAGCATGTAAATACATTTACCTGACCTGAATAATCTTACTTTATTTTTAAATATTATGTTTGGTTAACCAAGCAAATAAAATTTGAAAAACAAAGACAAATAAAAAGCCCCATGTAGATCTTACAAAAATGTTTGTTTGTGAGGCAAAAATAAAATATGTTTTGAAGGAAGTTGTTTATTTTATTTAACGAAGCCTCTAGAGCACATTGATTTTTATCTTATCGTTGGTTATTGGACATCATTCATATGGTAATTTTGACACATTTATTTTAGAAGAAACCATTTTAGAGGAAAGCACATATCACAGCCTGATGAAAATAGCCCAAACTGCAGCTGGATCCACTGAGAAGGATCGATCCGATGACAAATAGCTTCACAGGCAGACATGATTTAGAGACTTACACAGAAGTGCTGAGATGTGTTGCTTCTTCTAAGTTATGACTTTCATGAGTTGGTGAGGAAACTGGAGTGGGAACCTTGGTCCGACCCGCTGCAATTCCTATCACATCACTTACAATTCCATGGAATGCCTAAAGAAAAGAGTTCTTATACAGAAAATACATGAAATTTATGTAAAGAATAGTCTAATTGCTGCAGAAAGAAAATATTTTTTTTACAATGCCATGGAATGCCCAAAGAAAACAATTCTTATACAAAAACACATGACATTCATGTAAACAATAGTCTAGTTTCTGCAGAAAGATGAAATAATTTAATTTACAATGCCATGGAATGCCTAAAGAAAACAATTCTTATACAGAAAATACATGAAATTCATGTAAACAATAGTCTAGTTTCTGCAGAAAAATAAAATAATTTATTTTAATAATCTCAAGGGGTGTAATGGAAATCATATTTAACTAGTGATATCAATAATCATACAGCTGCAACTTAATAAAATACAATTTGAATAGGGCCTACCACAATAAAATAGATTTTAAGTTATTGAGCAGAGACAAACGAATGGGCAGACGGACTTATGGATGAGCCCATGTCAATGTCCAACATTTATTTATTAAGTGCAGAAAAGTCCTAAAGTTTTACATTGTTCTGTATAGTGACAAATTTATATTGTTCTATAGTAATAATTTATATTGTTCTCAATACGACAATAGTAATACAATTAAATTTACATTGTTCTGTATACAGTGGACTCTGTCTAAACCAGCATTTGTCTAATGTTTAGACACGGTAGTTACACTTGTTCTTACTTTGTTTAAAATAATAACACAACAACAAATTTGTTTTTGTTGTAGCATATTTAAAGCCTTACTTGAGCTCTCTTTAGGAGAATCATCACATTGTAGAAAATACGTTTGAGCAGGTCCATCCACTGAGCATAGTTGAGCAGTCGCATCTGATCAGCAAGACTGGAAAAAAATCACACTGTATATACCAAACAGGGCTCGAACTTAAGGGCGGCACCGGCACCAATTGCTACTGGTTTTATATAAATTCCTGTAGGTTGAATCAAATTTGCCATTGGCAAAAAAAACTTCAATATTGCAGTGGTTTATAAATTATTAAGTTCAAGCCCTGCTAAATATCTCATTAATTCTACTCCGTCATCTATCACATCTTAAACCAAGTTAATTACAGGTTAAATATCTAATAAACATTTAGAAATTTAGAAGAAAAAATATCAAATGTTAACCTAATAAACATTGAATTTAAGAGAAAAAAAATCATAATTTTTTTAAAAGCATCATTCATATTTGGTGATTTTGACATAATTTTAATTTTATTTAGAGGAATCCTGCTGCCACCACATAGGCTACATAGCACCAAGGGGTTTTTGATATGCGCTTTCCCATAGACAGGACAGCACATATCACAGCCTTTGATGACCACTGGTTGGAATGGGCCTATATATAGAAAACACACAGCTTGTCAAGGAATGTAATTATTTTCACAGTTAATTAGTGTACCTGCCCGCATGGCTTTCTGAACTAATATCATCTGCTTCAGAAACTGCCTCAATCACCGTCTGAAAACAAACACAAGTAAATGAAAATATGTCTTCTCTTTTCATTTATATTAACCGTGACATAATATTTGGGGTGGGGGGAATGTGGGGGGGAGATGGAATTGAATTAATTTTTGTTTCTTTTATAACTACAAATATTTTTAAATACCATGTATGTAAAGAAATAAAATCACTCCACTAGATCTATCTGGCTATTCCAGTAAATTTTATTTTAATGTTTAATACACAGCTGAAAATATTAAACTAAAAATAAACAATTATTTATCAATTAATTCCTATATATTTGTAGTTAATAAATTTATGAAGTACCTCTTTTATGATGGCTTTCAAGGCTGTAAATTAGCTATATTATATTAATTCCTATATATTTGTAGAAAATAGATTTATCAAGTTTTATGATGGCTTTCAAGGCTGTAAATTAGCTATATTATATTAATTCCTATATATTTGTAGAAAATAGATTTATCTCGTTTTATGATGGTTTTCAAGGATGTAGCTATATTATATCAATTAATATATATTTGTAGACAATAGATTTAACATGTACCTGTTTTATGATGGCTTTTAAGGCTGTAAATGCTTCCTCTCTATATACATCAACAAAGTTGAGTTTATCTTGCCGCAACAAACCAAACATGATTGAGACGAGCTTTTCCTGGATACAAGAAAATATTCACTTACAGAGTAAAAATCAGTATTCAATATGTAGAATAGTTTAAAAGGTTTAAGTACATAGAACAGATGTTACAGGATTGCTTTGAGTTTTTGATGGCCTAATTATGGCTTAGCAGCATAGGGTATTTCATATACACATTCCCACAGATACAGATACCAGTCTTTAATGAACCAGTTGTGTATTACTGGTTGGAATGGAAATAGCCCAAACTGCAAATAAAGTAAAGTTTATTTTGTTTAACGATGCCACTAGAGCACATTGCTTTTGATCTTATCATTGGCTATTGGACGTCTTCAGAGTAAACCCTCTGCCGCCACATAGGCTACTCTTTTCAAAAAGCAGCAAGGGTTCTTGTATATGGACTTTCCCACAGCACATACCACAGCCTTTGATGAACCAGATGTGGAACACTGGTTGGAATGGAAAATAGCCCAAACTGCAAATGGATCCACTGAGAAGGATTGATCCGACTGCTTCAAAGGCAGACATGCTACCGATTGTGCTAAATCTCGATATGATATTCACAGATAAGAAAAACACACATTTATTAAAATTGTAATTTTGTTGATATTAAAATGTTATAAGATGGGGAAGATAGATTGCAATGTCACAAAAAAATGCAGGGTTGTGGATTCTTCTTATATTTAAAATCAACAAAGATATCACATACAAAAACACTAATTCTAAGAAACAAAGAGTTAAAAAAAAAAAAGTTAGAATGTTGTTAAAATGTTTTTATAAGAGCTGAAATGCGTACCTCTTGAGTTAATATTTCTAAGTCTGAGAATGGCCGATGCAGTTCAGATGTGACGTACTTGGAGTAGTCAGCTTGTAACATCTTTTCTATGAGTTTCTCAAGTTCAGCCAGTTGGGATCCCAGGTGTCTGAAGAAAACAATGGTAAAGTATTTTTTAAATTATGTAAACTCAGAATACAACAAACAACCATGATGAAGGATGGAGAATAGAAAATTCCTGCTAGGTGATGGAAAAAACCCTCTGTTAGTCAGTTGCAAACTTATAATCAGTGAAGAAGGATGGAGAAGAGAAAATTCCTGCTAGGTGAAGGAACGAACTCGGTCGGTCGCAAACTAATTATATTTTTTCAAGTAAATATAAGTAACAAAAAAAAGTATAGTTTGTTTTGTTTAATGACGCCACTGGAGCACATTGATTTTTATCTTATCAGCAGCTATTGGACATCATTCACATGGTCATTTTGACACATTTCTTTTAGAGGAAACCTGCTGCCACCACATAGGCTACTCTTTTCGATAAGCAGCAAGGGATCTTTCAAATGCACTTTTCCATAGACAGGACAGACCACAGCTGTTGTTGGACCAGTTGTGGAGCACTGGTTGGAACGGAAACCAGGCTGTTATAGTAGATGCTCTAGAATGTTGGTGAAATCATATATGTAAAGTGGATTCAGTTTAAACTGGGCACCAACCTGGGACCAAGTAAAAATTTCCAGTTTTCAGATTTACACTAAATTGACTCATTAGGATCAAATTGTTTGTTTAGATTAGGGGGGAAGAGGGGTCGGTTTAAAGGGGTTTCACTCCATACCCAAAACTAATTAATTTAAAGTAAATATACAAAATAAATGTTTCATTCAACATGAAACTATTGGCCAACACCTGCCCTCCTGCCTCAAACAAGGTTGAAATAATGTCTAGTTGAATTTAAAAAAAATGTTTGTTTAACTTAGGCCAAATAAAAACAATTGTTTGGTTCCTGTTACATGCAAAAAATAAATAGGGTAGGTAGGGATTTTTTTTTGATTTTTTTTAATGGATTATTAAATAAAACAGGTGAAAAAAAAGGGTGTGTGTGGAAGGTTAAAAAAAAGTTTAGGGTCGGCACCAAAAATATAGGGACGGTTGAGTAACCGGAACCAAACAATTTTTTTTATTATGCCAGCACATTGTTTAATCAGCAGCTATTAGATATCAAACATATAGTATTTATGACTCATAGTCAACAGAAGAAACCCACAATTTTGGGGTGATAAACAATCTTAGAACCAATGGTAATGGGAATTGTTGAAGAATTTTAACTAACAAAACTATATAACTGTAACAACGTAACTTTTATCATTAACAAAACCATATCTCTGCACAAGGCAAAGTCCAAATGACATCATACCAACAATGTTAATTGGAATTGTTGCAAAATTTTAACTAACAAAACTGTATAACTGTAACAACATAAGTTTTAACATTAACAAAACCATATCTCTGTATAAGGCAGAGTCAAAAATAATTCAAGTTGTATCTTACCAACAATGGTAACAGGAATGACGGCTGAATCCGTTGCCAGCTCGTTGGTGGCTCTGACGGTATAGTTTGCTTCATCGTTCTTGACGACGTCATTCATGACGAGTGTCGTATTGCGAGGACCGTCAATAACAGTGACACGGAAATCCTGTCTCAGCTCCTTGCCATCTTTCAACCACGTGATCACTGGGTTTGGCTGGCCAGAGAAAGGAACGCGAATCTTGATGCTGTCACCGAAACTGAAGCGAAGACCCTCATCCATGCGTGCAGGCAAGAGGATCTTAGCAGGTTCTGAAAGAAATATTTGTATAAGATTGGAAAAAGAAAAGATTTGTTCAATGACATTGTTCAATCAACAGCTATTATATTATATGTCAAACATACAAATATAATTTATGTGTGCAGGCAAGTGGATTTTTGCTGGTTTTAAAATAAGATTAAGAAAGGATTTGTTTAATGACATTGTTTAAAGTGGCAATGTCTGGTTTAAAAAAAATATTTAACCATTTTAGAATATATCTTGTACGTTTGTTTGATGCGCTCCATATTTCTGATGCAATGATCAGTTGTACTATATTTAGATCACGAGAAAAGCGTGGTTGTCGAGAAGTAGCCCGCCACCAGATTGAGATCACATGATGAGATCACGCAATGTCTCTCCATCGAATAAACTGGCTAAAACTGCCACAGCAGTTAAAAATAGCACAACATGGAGCATGGTACGCATCAAACAAACGTGCAAGATATATTCTAAATGGTTAACTATTAAAAAAAACCCAGACACTGTCACTTTAAGTTACCGATACATCGAATTTGGATTAAATCATTTTGAGGAGAGGTTGAGGGGTGGGGTGACAAGCTGTATAGCTACGCTTGGTCTCTGTAATGTCTGTCGTGTCTATATTGTCTACAGGTGTATCTGTCTGTCTTTCTTGTCTGTATTGTCAGTATTTATGCATGTAAATGCTAGTATTGTCTCACAACCTCTCCACACTTGTTACATAATATGCACACCCAATGCTGAAATGCAAAGCTGGAGTGATGTCAAACGTTTAATGTTTATTATTGTCTTTTGGTGGTAAAACGATTGTATTCAAGACCAAAAAGTAAAGTTTGTTTTGTTTAACGACGCCACTGGAACAAATAGATATTTATCTTATCAACGGTTATTGGACGTCATTCATATGGTAATTTTGACACACTTTTTAGAAGAAAACCCGCTGCCGCCACATAGGCTAACGGGATGTGGCAGTGATGGGACGTAGCAGTAACGGGACGTAGCAGTAACAGGACGTAGCAGTAACAGGACGTAGCAGTAACAGGACGTAGCAGTAACAGGACGTAGCAGTAACAGGACGTAGCAGTA
>JAUTWP010214211.1:0-15654 GCA_033042655.1 Cyathermia naticoides | reverse complement strand
TTCCAACCAGTGGTCCACAACTGGTTCATCAAAGGCCATGGTATGTACTGTTCTGTCTATGGAAAAGTGCTGCTTATTGAAAAAGAGTAGCCTATGTGGCAGCAGCGGGTTTCCTTCTAAAAAGTGCGTCAAAATTACCATATGAATGACGTCCAATAACCGATGATGATAAAAATCAATGTGCCAGTAGCGTCGTTAAACAAAACAAACTTTACTGTTGTTTCTTATTTTAGCAACTCCACACAAAGCTGATCCATCTAAAGTTGTAACTAGGAAAAATATTAACCACCTTACAACTGAAGAAATCTTTAAACTCCGACTGGCTTTCGATCGTTGGCAAATGGATACGTCAGTGGAGGGATTCCAAGCCATTGCTGAGTACCACGGATTACCTGCCAAATGTCCAAGCCCAGACGCTAAGGTCCGATGGGCTTGCTGTACACACGGAATGCCAAACTTCCCACACTGGCACAGACTCTTTATGTCTCAGGTAAGTGGAAACATGATCCGTAAATATTACAATACTTTAGCATTAAACCTACAATATGTTATGGCTTAGTCAAATGTTTTGTCTTATCCAGATCGCATACAAATATATAGGCTTGACTGCAATTAATTCATTTTTCAATTCATTGAGGCTATCATTACATTGTTAAAATGACGGTATATTTGAGAGATGTGCAAGCAGTCGATGTTATCGATTTATAGGTTTATTAGAACTGGTTCTGTTCATATAAACCGTTCTATAAAATGGAGATGGGTTAAAAAGTAAAGTTTGTTTTGTTAACGACGCCACTAAAGCACATTGATTATTATCTTATCAGCGGCTATTGGACGTTATTCATATGCAGCAAGGGATATTTTATATGTACTTTCCCACAAACAGGACATCACATATCACGGCCTTTGGTAAACCAGTTGTAGAGCACTGGTTGGAACGGAAAATAGCCCAAACTGAAGCTGAGTCCACTGGGCAGGATCGACCCGACAACGACCGCTCCAAAGGCGGGCGCGCTACCGACTGAACTACATCCAGCTCCTGGAGATGGGGAATTGCGGCTTTAAATAAAATTAATCCGACAATATAACTATTAAGTTATATATCCGTGGTTCTGGAGTGTCTTAGTGATACAAAACAAAAATACGTTTTTATCATGTATATTTTATTAATAATCTCCAAAACTAAAATAAAGCTTTAATCTATTTCAGATGGAAGATGCTATTGTTGCTCGTGGATCTCCAATTGGTGCTCCCTACTGGGATTGGGCACTTCCAATGACAGAGTTGCCTCATCTAGCTAGTGATGAGACATATACAGCACCCGACGGAACTGTAAAGAAAAATCCATTCTACCAAGCCAGAATTGCCTTTGAAAGTGTAGACACGGAGAGAGATATCCTAGGAGATCTTTTGTACGAAAAACCTTCATTTGGTGACCACACCTACGTCTTTGATGCGATGATTTTTGCTTTTGAACAGGAAGATTTCTGTGACTTCGAAATTCCATTTGAGGTTGTCCACAATGCAATGCATCTTTGGATTGGAGGAAAGAAATTGCATTCCATGGCCCATCTTCACTACACCGCCTTTGACCCAATCTTCTACCTCCATCACTCAAATGTTGATCGTCTTTGGGCTATCTGGCAGGCTCTTCAGATCAGACGAGGCAAGCCATACGAGGCTCACTGCGCCAAGAGCGAGATGGCCAAGGAACTAAAACCATTTGCCTTTAAATCACCATTTAATAACAACATCAAGACCCAGGATCATGCTATTCCTAACACTGTATACGACTACGAAAATGAACTTGGTTACACTTACGATTCACTAGAGTTTGGAGGAATGAACCTTGAGGAGTTGGAAAATTATATCCATGCCCAGAAGAAAAAGGACCGAACCTTTGCCGGATTCAGACTATTTGGTATCAAAACATCAGCCAATGTTGATGTGTTTGTCACCAAAGAAGGAGGTACTCCATATGATGCCGGAACCTTCCCCATCTTAGGAGGCGTATTGGAAATGCCATGGGCTTTTGACAGACCATACATGTTTGAGATCACCAATGCTTTGAACGCCTTGGGACTGAAAGCTACTGACAGCTATACAGTGTCTATCACCATCAAAGAATTCGATGGCAAAGCAATTGATTCCAGTGCACTCCCGGAGCCAATTATCATCCATAAACCTCCTATTGGTATGTATTTTAATTAAACTTTTATATTATTTTTTCTGTCAATGACACAACTATTACTGTTGTATTAGAAGCACTGGGTAAACTGTAAGACAAATAGAAACATTTTAAATAATAATAACAGTAATAATAATAGAATTACATGTAGTTCTATATATTTTCGTGCTTACATCCAATTAATGTTCAAGCACGATGTCATGGGCACACGGCTCAGCTTCCTGAGTCGTCTGTCCAGGGCATATATTAATGTTAGTAGAAGAGAGAAAACCCGCAACCTTTTTCCATAAGCAGCAAGGGATCTTTTATATGCACTTTCCCATAATAGAATAATATAAAACAGAATTTAACTAATTTATAAACATATTTGGTTGCAATTCTTTCAATTTATATACACCTTGATAAATAATAACCATATCCTTACCACAGATATTTTGTTAAGTATACATATACATACACTTATAGTAATATCCACTAAACAGTTAATTTGTTTATTTTTATTTTAGATACTGAATTCAAGGGAAAAGAACATCTTGAAATCCGAAAGAACGTGGAACTGTTAACTGACGAAGAAGTATATGAATTGAGAAAAGCATTAGCAGCTCTTAAAGAAGACAAATCCAATGGAGGTTTCCAACAAATAGCAGCTTTCCACGGACAACCCAACTGGTGCCCAACACCCGAAGCTGAAGTAAAATTCGCTTGCTGTGTACATGGAATGGCAACATTCCCTCACTGGCACCGTCTGATAACTGTCATGTTTGAGAATGGACTAAGACGCCATGGCTACACTGGAGCTTTACCTTATTGGGAATGGACCAGAACTCACACTGCTCTGCCAAGTCTGGCTAAGGATGAAAAATACACTGATCCAATTTCTGGAACAGAAACAGAAAACCCCTGGTACAAGGCACACATTGATGAATCTAATACTGAGACGGCTCGAAAAATTGGTCAAAGCCTCTTTGAACAACCCGCATTTGGTCAATACACTCAAGTTGCACAACAGATCATGTTAGCTTTGGAACAGGACGATTTCTGCGACTTTGAAGTACAGTATGAAATTGCTCATAACCTAATCCATGCATTGGTTGGTGGCACTGAATTCTATTCCATGAGTTCTTTGAGATATACAGCTTATGATCCCATCTTCTTCCTGCATCATTCCATGACCGACAGAATCTGGGCTATATGGCAAGCTTTACAAAAGTACAGAGGAAAACCATACAATTCAGCAAATTGTGCCTTGAAAGAAATGAGGGAACCCATGTCACCATTCGGTCTTTCTAGTTCTGTTAATCCAGATGGAATGACCAGAGATCATGCTATTCCATTCAGTTCCTTCAACTACGAAAGCAGTTTTGGATATAGATATGATAATCTCGAGTTCAATGGTCTTTCTGTTGCTCAGCTCGCCCGAGAGCTCAATCATATTCGCTCTAAAGAGAGGGTATTTGCAGGATTCTTGTTACATGGACTCAAAGCCACAACCGAGGTTAAGTTCAGCATTTGCCGCGGCACAGACATGAGTGACTGCAAAGAAGCTGGCGTTTACTACATCTTTGGAGACGAGTTCGAAATGCCCTGGCAATATGACAGACTCTACAAGTACGAAATAACCAAGAAACTTGCTGAGATGAATCTACGCTACGACGATTCCTTCCATATCGCATATACCATTTATGCAATGGATGGTACCTTATTGGGATCAGATAATTATGGTGTCCCAACCATAATTTATGAACGAGGTTCAGGTGTGTTCATATTAAAATTAATTTTGTTTATTAAGATCAAACCTCACTAAAATTGTAGTAGTACGTGCCTTTAAAAGACACGTAATTGATAAAATGATAGTTGCATTTGGGAAGGGAATAACCGAATTTCAGTTTTAAATAATATATTTAAATTTTGGTATTTTATTCAAATTACTTAGATTACGTATGGACTTATTTTTGAACATTTTTATGCAATTCTAGCGACAATAATAAAATGTATAATAAAATTAAGTTAACTCTTGTCATGTTATAAATCTAACTGAAACAAAACAATTCAGTATTAAACATAGATTCATTTGTTACCAAGACATTTAAGTTTATTAATGTACTTTATCATCTTATTGTAGCTTCTAATGGTGAAGAGTACCTTGAGCCAATAACAGCTTCAAATAGTGTAAGAAAGAATATGGCAAACCTTAATGAGGGAGAAATTGAGAGTCTAAGAGCTGCATTCCAGTTTCTTCATGATGATGGTACATTTGGAAAAATTGCTGCATTCCACGGATATCCTGGTCTCTGCGGTGGAATAGCCTGCTGTATCCATGGCATGCCAACATTCCCACACTGGCACAGATTGTACGTGCTGCAACTTGAAGGTGCACTTAAAAGAAAGGGTGGATCAGCTACAGCTGTGCCATACTGGGATTGGACGATACCTATGACTGAAATTCCAAAGATTCTGTCTGATGCTACATATTACAACTCTAGACACCAGCGATTTGATCCAAATCCTCTCTTCAGTGCAAAGATCGGTGGCGTAAATAAAGTCTCAATCAGAGAACCCACACCAGAGCTCTTTGATTCTCAGTACTTTTACGAAAATACATTGTTGGCATTTGAACAGGACAATTTCTGCGATTTTGAAATTCAATATGAAATTACACACAATGCATTCCACTTATGGCTCGGTGGCCGAAGCTTTTACTCGATGTCATCTCTAGACTTCTCTGCATTCGACCCAGCCTTCTTTATGTATCACTCGAACACGGACAGACTGTGGGCTATCTGGCAGGAATTACAGCGCTTCCGAAACAAACCATACAACAGTGCCGACTGCGCCGTCAACCAGATGCACGTTCCATTGAAGCCTTACATGCGACCAGAAAACCCCAACGTGTTGACCTTGAAATACAACAAACCCGCTGAAATCTTTGATTATCAAAACAACCTGTTGTATAAATACGACACCCTGGAATTCAACCACATGAATATTCAGCAGCTGGAAGATGTCCTGACAGAACGAAAGAGACACGACAGAACCTTCGTAGGAGTTTTACTGCACGGTATTAAAACATCTGCAGAAATTACAATTTACGTCTGCGTTCCAAGTGGTCGAGGAGAGATGAACTGCAACAACAAGGCTGGTGTATTCTGTATACTCGGAGGTCCTCTAGAAATGGATTTCTCATTTGATCGTCTCTACAAGTTTGACATCACTCCAACACTTCACCGACTAGGTGTTGATCTTCAAAGTCATTCATTCGACATCAAATTCCACATTAAAGCTCCCAACGGAACTGTACTCAATTCTGAAGCACTACGCAAGCCGTCTATCCTGTTTGTTCCTGGCACAGGTAAGAGTTTATTTAATTCCAGTTAAGCAATGTATTACGTGAAATATTTCAGGCTAGGACTTTAATTACTGTGGTATAAACTGAAGCGAACATTGATTAAATTATAAAATAGTGTAAGTTATATTAATTATATTTACAAAAATATATATCACAGGTCATAATGCCTATATAAATAAAGTTGGTTATGTCCATATCGTGAATTCCATTGTGACCGAATTATATATGATACCGAATTGAATTTTTCAATTATAAGTTTAATTTGCATATAAAGCCCTAAAGAAAACCGTTTCATCAGTCTTCATAATTAAAATTTTCTAAATACTTATTATCATTTGTATCGCTAAGAGTAGGGCTTTCGTCTAATGTGACGGAATTACGGTACTCTCACACATGTTTTATGTTCGGTATATCTACACAGTATATGCTTTTCAAAACGTGTTAGTAAACCAAAATATATAACGATAATTTAATACATTCAAATTCAAACGAACTTTAAATTTGTAGTCAGTCAAATGATTTTGCATCATATATCCTTAGTAATTCCGTCACGAAACGGAATTTCAAGTAGTTTAGCTAAATGGACATTCACTAAATTTCTGTTCAGATATTAGACCATACTTTTAAAAATATCAGTCGTGTTATGTACTTAATTATTTTTCTTTGATGCATGAGTGCCAAAAACACGTATGCCACAAACAGAAAGTTTTTTCAGATTTCAAAATTTACCATCCTTGTCTCGATCAGCGTGGAATTCACGATATAGGCAAAATAAGGTAGCCTTATCTTATTAAACAAGTGTGTTTTTAATTTAAATTATAAATATCTTAAAATATGTATAATCAAGAAGCGATGATCATTTTTTAAAGTAAATGCCTTTGACATATGACCTGAAAGGTTGTATCAACACTTTATCAAATTATAGTTCAAACAAGTTATATTCTATTTTCAGATTCACATCAAGATGAACATGGTGTAAACAAAAAATATGTTGTCAGAAAAAATATCCACAACCTTAGTCCACAGGAGACCCTTAGTTTGGTGAAATCCTTGAAATCAATGCAGGCTGACAGTTCTGCTGATGGATATCAGTCCATAGCTGCATTCCACGCTCTTCCACCACTGTGTCCAAGCCCTGAAGCATCTAAACGATTTGCTTGCTGCCTTCATGGTATGGCGACTTTCCCACAATGGCACCGATTGTACACAGTCCAATTCGGAGAATCCTTGATGAAACATGGGTCTCCAGTGTGCATTCCATACTGGGACTGGACACGACCACAGACAGAATTGCCAGAGTTACTTACAAAAGATTCATTTACTGATCCTGTAACAGGGCAGGTACTTTCAAATCCATGGAAGAAAGCAACTATTGATTTTGAGGGAGGTATTGAGACTGTCAGAGATCTCGTAATTGCCAAACTTTTCCCAAATGCCAAGAAAGGGTACAAGAATTGGTTCTATGAACAAGTAATATATGCTCTAGAACAGGAAAACTTTTGTGATTTTGAGATCCAGTTTGAACTTTTGCACAATGGAGTTCATTTGTGGATTGGAGGAAAGGAAGAAAAATCAATGAGTCACTTGCACTATACATCCTATGATCCATCTTTCTACATACATCACTCTGAGACAGACAGAATATGGGCGATTTGGCAAGAACTGCAAGAATACAGAGGACTCGATGGCAATGAGGCTAACTGTGCACTTGAGATGATGAAAGTCCCACTGAAACCATTTAGCTTTGGACCACCATGGAACTTAAACAAGATGACCATGGACTATTCAAAACCAGCTGATACGTTCAACTACAAAGCACATTTCAAATACGTATACGATTCACTCGATTTCATGGGCATGTCAATCGCAATGATTGATTCTACAATCAAGGGAATCCAGAAGAAAGACCGAGTATTTGTTGGATTCCTACTAAAGGGATTTGGTAAATCTGCCAATGTAGATTTTGAAATATGCGACTCGAGCGATAACTGCAAACATGCTGGTTACTTCGCTATCCTTGGAGGTTCAGAGGAAATGCCATGGAACTTTGATCGACTATTCAAGTATGAGATCACAGATGTCTTGAATGAGCTTGGTCTTCACCATGATGATCCATTTACAGTCAAAGCAGTAGCTAAGGAGGTTGATGGCACTGATCTCGGAAATGTTATCTTGGGAACACCAAGCACCATTTTTGTTCCTGGAAAAGGTATATTATATATTGGTACTTTGTTTTGTTTTATAATTTGGTATATCAGTTCTTTTGTGGTAAAGGCTGGGAAAACTTTACAAACATGCTCATCAAATCAATTTATCCTGATACGTCATATGCTATGCCATATTAATGTTTACTATAGACCAGTTCTGCACACTTATAATCCTGATACAGTGGAAGGTTGATATAGATTATTTAAAACTAGCATGTATAGATATCTATAGTTGCAGCAAAAGGAATATTAACCGTCATAAAGGGAACATTGACATTCTAAGCAAAACCAATTACATTTTTAATTTAGTTAATATATTTCATAATTGTCTTTGGATACATAGTACGTGAATGCATGTTGAATTTTAAACAAATATAATAATGTTGAACATTAAAATAATTATTCATAATATAATTTTTAGATCATAGCAAGCAGATGATGCACGCATCTAACTCAGTCAGACGTGACATATCAACCCTGGATAGCAGAGCTCTACAGAACTTAATTGCCAGTTTGACTTCACTGCAAGAAGATACAAGTGGTGACGGCTTTTCAGCAATATCATCTTTCCACGGATTACCGGCAAAATGCCCTGATGCAAGCAATCCCAAATTTGCCTGTTGTGTCCATGGAATGCCCGCTTTCCCGTTGTGGCACAGACTATACGTCCGCCAGTTTGAAATGGCACTTTCGAGACACGGTAGCTTCAACGCTATGCCATACTGGGACTGGACCTTACCAATTACTAAACTACCATCATTGGTGACGGATCCTTCTTACTACGATGCAGTTAATGACCGAGTTGTTGACAATCCATGGGCTCGTGGAAAAATCCCATCTGAAAACACTTACACAGTGCGAGATTTGCAACACATGTTGTACGAAACATCTGCAGATGGCAAACACTCTGTACTCTTCGAACACGTTCTTCTGTCTCTGGAACAAACCGACTACTGTGATTTTGAAGTACAGTTTGAAGTCGTTCACAACTGGATTCACTATTTAGTTGGTGGTAGACAAGAGTACTCTCTTTCCTCTCTACACTGGACATCATATGACCCAATGTTCTACATTCACCACTCATTTGTAGACAAACTGTTTGCAGTTTGGCAGGAAATGCAACGACGCAGACATCTACCATCTGACCGTGCAGACTGTGCAGTTAAACAGATGAAAGACCCAATGCATCCATTCGATATGGACTTGAATATCAATAAATTTACCAAAGCACACGCCCTTCCAGAGCAAAACTTTGATTATCTTTCATTAGGTTATACCTATGACAACCTCAATATTGGTGGATACAATATTGATCAACTTGAAGATGAAATTGAGAAAAATAAACAGAAGACCAGAGTGTTTGCTGGTTTCCTACTCTATGCCATTGGATCGTCTGGTGATGTTGAATTTGAAATTTGCAAGGGACATGATGAATGCACTCATGGTGGATCTATCTTCATCCTCGGAGGTGATAAAGAAATGCCATGGGCCTTTGACAGAATGTTTAAATACGATATCACTGCAATACTAGAAAAAGCCGGCATCGCTCCAGGTGATGTGTTCAACACTGAGGAACCATTCCACTTCAATATTAAAATAACAGATATGGCTGGCAAACGATTACCTCCATCGAAACTTCCTGCACCTACCATCCTCTACGAGCCTTCTAAAGGTAATGTATAACTGTTATTCAAAGTTTATCTTATTATTTTATGACTATACTTATAATATATTTATGCATTTTATTTGGGTAATTACTTAATAATCTTATTTTATGAGTCAATGTTATAAAGCTGATTCGGCTGATAAATGCTATTTTGTTAACCCACAACTCACAAACAGATACTAGAACGTATTGCTAGTGCACCTAATATATTTACCAGAACATCAAATGACTAATATACGGTAAAACATGAATATATATGCTAATATATTTTATCCATCATTTCAAAGTGGTTAAATATAATTAAAGAGTATATAATTATCCTGTTCATGCAATAATGTGAAACAGTTAGTTTTTCCATGTATCAGTAGTGAAAAAATTAATTCTATATATTAGAATAATATATAATTTAACTTCTGCACACATCACATTGAAGATAAATGTAAAATTGTAAACATAATGTATAGCAGTCAATTCGCTGCCAATTGTACTGTTGTATGTAATTAAAAAATATATATATGAAAACTATTAAATTTGTGTGTCCGTGGTTGACAGGCGTATCATAGACTATCAACCAAAACAACTATATTCTGTGACCCTTCTCTTTCAGCTGCTGTAGAGAGAAATAAGGAACACGTTCAAATCCGTAAAAATGTCGAGAATTTAACACCTGAAGAAGAGCATTACTTGAGACAAGCACTTGAGGCTCTCAAAGAAGATAAATCATCTAGTGGATTCCAGCAGATAGCAGCTTTCCATGGACAGCCCAACTGGTGCCCATCACCTGATGCTGCCGTAAAATTCGCTTGCTGTGTGCACGGTATGGCAACATTCCCCCATTGGCATCGTCTGCTAACCGTCATGTTTGAAGAAGGTCTTAGACGGCATGGCTACAATGGAGCTTTACCTTACTGGGAGTGGACCAAACCTATATCTGAGTTACCCCATCTGGCTAAGGATGAAAAGTACCATGATCCAATTTCAGGAGAAACCGTAGATAACTCCTGGTACAAGGCCCACATTGATGAAGCTAATACTGATACTGCTCGTCAAATTGATAACAGACTTTTTGAACAGCCAATACCTGGTCATTACACTCTTGTAACACAGCAGATAATGCTGGCTTTGGAACAGGAAGATTACTGCAGCTTTGAAGTCCAATATGAAATTGCTCATAACCTAATCCATGCATTGGTTGGTGGTAGTGAATTCTATTCCATGAGTTCTTTGAGGTATACAGCTTATGATCCCATCTTCTTCCTGCATCATTCCATGACCGACAGAATCTGGGCTATTTGGCAAGCTTTGCAGGAGTACAAAGGAAAGGCGTTTAATACTGCAAACTGTGCTTTGGCTGAAATGAGAAAACCATTGACACCATTTTCACTTTCAAGCGATGTTAATCCCTACCCTGACACCCACGAGAACTCTGTTCCTTTCGATGTGTTTGATTATAAGCACAACTTTGGATACGTATATGATGATCTCGAATTTAATGGTATGACTATTCCCGAACTTTCCAAAGAACTCGACAGAATAGCTCAAACGAACAGAGTTTATGCAGGATTTATTTTACATGGAATCAAATATACGGCATTGGTGAAATTCCACATTTGTCCACATGCTTCTGACGTCGGCTGCAGGGTTGGTGGCGAATTCTACCTCTTTGGAGATCAGTACGAAATGCCCTGGCACTATGACCGTCTCTACAAGTATGACATCACTGATGTTCTTGGAGAGATGAATCTACAATACAATGACACTTTCCATATTAAGTATGCAGTTTCTGCTTTAGATGGTAAAGACTTGGGAGAAGATTTGTTTGGTACACCCACCATCATGCACGATGCAGGCTCAGGTTTGTTCACATTACAATCGATTTATAAATGCATTTCTAAGAAACAAGCAATTATTAACAGTAAAACCGTTTTATATATATATACGCCAACTACTGGGTTATATATATATTGGCGTATTGGTCGTAAATCAGTAGGTAGTTTGAATGAACAATATTAACAAGAAAATATTAGAAAAATACTCGTTTTAAATTCAATGTACTTTCGCCATACAAAAATAACATGTTATACTATTTCATATATACTTCTTATAAGGAATGATCAAACATAAATATATAGTCATAGTATTATTCTTTCTGAGTTGGTCTTCATTGTGTATTATGTAAATGAAGTCAAGTTATTATTTATTCATAATTTAACTCCGTGATCTAGTACATAAATTGATCGTCCCACTATATCGTTATTAGTAACACTCCGTGATCTAGTTTAAAATATTCCATCATAACATTATTTTTTATTTTATCACAGCTACACGCGGAGGATCTCTGACAGCTGCCAGTCGTGTGAGGAAGAATCTCAAAGACCTCAGCGAAGAAGAAACCAATAGCTTGAGAGAAGCGATGCAAGCTATTCAGGATGATGGAGAATATGAAGCCATTGCCAAATACCATGGATACCCAGGAATGTGCGATGACATTGCATGCTGTGTGCATGGTATGCCAACATTCCCCCACTGGCACAGACTTCATGTTCTGCAGCTTGAGGGTGCTCTTATGAAACAAGGAACACACGTATCTCTGCCCTATTGGGATTGGACGGTGCCTTTTGCAGAGGTTCCACATATCATGTCTGACGTTACGTACTACAACACGAAACAACAACGATACGATACCAATCCATTCCACAGTGCACACATCTCTGGCGTAAACAAAGTTTCTGTAAGAGAACCTTTACCAGAGCTTTACAATTCTGACTTCTGTTATGAAAACATGCTTTTGGCATTTGAGCAAGAAAGTTTCTGCGATTTTGAAATTCAGTATGAAATTACCCACAATGCTATTCACTTATGGCTTGGAGGACCCAGCATATATTCGATGTCTACTCTAGACTTCTCTGCCTTTGATCCATCGTTCTTCTTGTACCATGCAAACACAGACAGACTGTGGGCTATCTGGCAGGAACTACAGAAGTATCGTCACAAGCCTTACAACAGTGCTGACTGTGCCATCCACACGATGCACGTTCCATTGAGACCTTTCAATGACGCAGAAAACACCAACCCACTGACCCACGCAACCAACACACCCGATGATGTCTTTGATTACCAGAAGAAGCTTTCTTACAAGTATGACTGCTTAGACTTTAATGGTATGAACATCCCTGAATTGAAAGATCTCTTGGAGGAAAGACAGAGACATGATAGAACCTTTGTTGGAGTTATGCTTCATGGCATTAAATCATCTGCACATGTAGATATTTACATCTGTGTTCCAACTGGAAGAGGAACCAAGAACTGCAACAACAAAGCTGGAACATTCTCTATCCTTGGTGGACCTCTGGAAATGCCATTTGAATTTGACCGACCATTCAAGTTTGACATTACCCCAACACTTAAACGCCTCGGAATTGATTTACACAGTCGATCAATCGATATCCATCTTAAAATCACTTCTCCCGATGGACATGTCTTCAGTTCTGATGCATTACAGAAACCAACAATAACATTCGTTCCTGGCACAGGTATGTATTATTTATTTAATACTCATTTTGAATTGTGAAATGAAATATTGTGATTTTAGGGCTAGTATTTTATCCATTAAAACAATACATGCATGCATAATTTGTTACTTTATGAAACTGTTTGACCATTCATTAAAATCATTAAAATAATTATACCATATAAATTATGACTAGAGTAAAGTATTCCATTTTGTATAGCTAAATCTAAAACCTAAATCATACCATATATCTCTAAAAGTAAAAATATTCCTTTTTGTATAGCAAAACAACATGTTTTCCCAGTGAACCTTTTATCGCCTTTGATATCCACTTTCCTTCTTTCATATTAATTTCTGGCTGTCCAACTCTACATTCCAGTCCTTGTTTATCATTGACCTTGTGCACATGCAATACCCCAGCAGCAGTGCTGTGGGCTTAGACTTGCCACATTGGAGAGTGTTTGGTGGTTGCTTCTGTTATTTGTAACTACATACTAAGTTATTCTACTTCTGGCGGTCACTTGTTATCGCCGTGGGACAGGACAGCTTCACACAAAGACGCAAAATACAACGTTTTGGAATTCAAATAAAGCAACTACAGTAAATCAGATATCGTATTGCCAAATTGAAAGACATTAAATTCAGTTCTATTTTTATTCTATTATATACGTATTTCTTGTGGTTGTTAAATGTGTTCTTATTTATTCTGATCGTTGATTTTATCACAGATTCCACAAGTGGATCCGCTTCATATATCAGTCATGTAAGGAAAAACATGAATTCCCTCAATGATGCAGAAGTCGAGAGTCTAAGACATGCATTACAAAAAATAAAAGATGATGGAGAATTTGAGACCATTGCTGACTACCATGGATACCCTGGAATGTGCAACGATATTGCTTGCTGTGTGCATGGCATGCCAACATTCCCACACTGGCACAGAGTACATGTACTGCAATTTGAGGGTGCTCTTAGAAAACACGGATTAAAGGTGTCTTTGCCTTATTGGGATTGGACCCAGCCAATGGAAGAGCTTCCACGTCTCATATCTGACCATAGATACTTCAACATGGCGAATTCTAAATTCGAAGAGAATCCATTCTATACTTCCCATATTGCTGGAGAGAACACAGATGTCGTCCGTGAACCTACACCAGAGCTTTTCCATTCTAATTACTTTTATGAAAACATCATGTATGCATTTGAGCAGGAAAGTTACTGCGATTTTGAAGTTCAGTTTGAAATTACCCACAATGCAATTCATTTATGGCTTGGTGGCAAGAGTAAATTCTCAATGTCATCTCTAGAGTACTCTGCCTTTGATCCAGCCTTCTATTTGTATCATGCCAACACAGACAGAGTGTGGGCTATTTGGCAGGAATTGCAGCGCAATCGCAAGAAGCCCTCCAACAGTGCTGACTGTGGTATTGAAATGATGCATGCTCCAATGGCACCTTTTGACCGCGTAGACAACACCAACACTCTGACCCACACTCACAACAAGCCAGAAGATGTCTTTGATTACCAAAAGAATCTGAATTATAAATATGATTCTTTAGAATTCAACGATATGAGCATCTCTCAATTGGAAGATGTCTTGGAGGAAAGGAAGAGACACGACAGGACCTTCGTTGGATTTATGCTTTCCGGAATTAAATCATCTGCACAAGTAACAATTTACGTGTGTATACCAACTGGACATGGAAAGAAGAATTGTGACAACGAAGCTGGTGTGTTTACCATTCTTGGAGGCCCTCTAGAAATGCCATTTGCTTTCGACCGTCCTTACAAGTTTGATATCACTTCAACACTTGACCGTCTAGGAATTGATCTTCGAAGTGAATTATTCGACATTAAGATGAAAATTGTAGCTCCTGACGGAACTGTATTCAGTGAGGATTCCATACCCAAACCATCAATAATCTTCACACCTGGTATAGGTAAATATGTTATTTCATCATTGATCTTACCATAAACATTTATTAATTTTAATAATGATACTAGGAATGCATTTGCCGCTCTACATGATTGACTGTTTTATTCCATAATTTATATTAATATTTTATTTAAAATTAGGAAATAATCACTCATTTTATTAAGTTGGTATCAATCTAAAGAATATTGGAAAAACATAAAATGTATGTTGTATGTATAAATTGATATGATAATCACATTATAAATCCGAACTTCGTATTATAGCATCAACAATGATGGCTTCACACATACCTCTTTCAAATTTTAACCAATAATGCAATGATAACAGCTTTGCCATTAAAATAACGTTTACCGGTGAAAAAGACAAACTATATATTTAAACACAACGTTATGCGGAAACCCTCAATCATATGAATATCTTGTTTTAATAATAGATGAAACTTTAGCTGTATGGATTAAATAATATGGGATGCATATTCATGACACTCTTTGTTTTACTTTTTAAAAGGTAAAAAGTTGGCTTCGCAGAAATCAGTCCGACAAGAAATATCAACGCTTGATGGCAGTGAACAACATAACTTAATTGACAGTTTGAACAAACTGAAACACGATTCAGGTCCCGATGGTTTCCAGGCAATATCATCTTTCCACGGATTACCAGCACAATGTCCCGATCCAAATAATCCAAAATGGGCTTGCTGCATCCATGGCATGGCTTCGTTCCCTCTGTGGCACAGACTGTATGTCCGCCAATTTGAAATGGCTCTTGAACGACATGGTAGTGTTACTCCTGTTCCATAC
>JAUTWP010214100.1:0-15666 GCA_033042655.1 Cyathermia naticoides | reverse complement strand
GAACGTAAAAAAAGAAATTGCTCAGGAAGGGAGGGGGTGGCTAGCCACCCTATTCACCCCCTCTGGATCCGCCACTGGATTAGATTGTGTAATTCAATCATAGACTTTGAAGCATTAAATCGTATTACTGTTGCTTGTTTGCAACCCATTCTAATCATTTCAATACTTTTTTGACGATTGGAGAAGATATTTGAGTCTGGTTTTAATGAATAATAATAAGTAACCAAGATTAAATTGATTTACATAAAATGTTAATACTTTAATTAGTATACATTCTAATCATGTCCATATTTTTTTGACGATTGGAGTAGATATTTGAGTCTGGCTTTAATGAATAATATTAAGTAAGATTAAAATGATTTACATAAAATTGTAATACTTTAATTAGAATAAGTATGCTTAACATATTTTTGTTTATCCTCAATGTCATAAAAAATGAAATTATTAAACATATTTTATATGTTTCCATTCAATTAAGGTTCAAGGACCCTGTTATGAGCTCACATCTCTGATTTCTGAGTTGTCTGTCACGGACAGAGATCAATATTAGTCGAACATAATTCTTATACCCGCTGCCTCAACATAGGCTATTTTTTCCGATAATCATCAAGAGTTATAGCCTAGACTAAAATTAAATAACTAATCCATACCACAATTAAATTTCGATCCCATTTCCTAACAGCATCATATACGATAGAACTGGACAGGAATTTCATTAACGTGCCTACTTCAATAAATAAGAGTTCAAACACGCCCCTCCTGGACACCCTACCCAGGACGGGAAAGATCAGATAACTTAACCACTGTATAAAGTACAGGTTATTAAACTAGCTTTATGTGTTATGCAGTTTAGGTACTGAGTATAATACATTTTGTTTACCCGATCTTTATCGAGTAGAAATTAAAATAATTTTTACATTAATTATCTAACATTAATATCGGTCCTGGACAAACATCGTAGGAAGCTGAGCTGTGTGCCCGTGACAGCGTGCTTGAACCTTAATTGGATGTAAGCACAAATATAAATATAACCAACCAAGATATCACGTCAAACAGTACATAGGTCCTGACGTTAAAAAGTGTGTATGTGTGTGGCTTAAATGATGGGTGACTGGGTTGGTAATATATACTCTTCCAAAAAAGTATCGCAAAGCCAGATTTTCATTGTATGTTTCTACATCGTTTAATACATGAACAAAACATTGCAGAAACCAGCAATTTTCTTTGTCTTTGAGGCCATACCCTATGTGCTTGACACCATTATATAGTCGAAGCTGTCGATGCTGCTGGGTTAAAATCACGCCTCTAACTGGACGTCTGGGTTGTAATTCTGCCTCTCATAAACGGTTCCGGGCGGTCTTGTCAGAGATCCTACCCAGTCCCCGTATTGCGGATTGAGTGAGGTAGCCGTGGTCGTCCTTTGGCGTAGGTGGCGCAACCGGATGTAGCGATCCTGGGCAGGAGTTGTGAAACATGGTCTACCGGATGTGCGAAGGTCACGTGTTGATCCATGCGCTTAGTAGCGGGTCTATAATCTTGAAATGGTGCTAGGGTACACATTTAAAACCCTCGCAACCTCTGATCGCAATTCGCCTGTTTGCAATCGTCCGACGGGGTTGTTGCTCTGTGCTTCATTCAGTCTTAGCATTATGAAAGCTACGCTGACAGATTTGAACTGAGTACAGTACGGAACCCTGCACTTTTATAGGCCTTCTTGTACCTCTTGCACGTGCACACCATGCCGACCATTCAGACCGCTGTGCGGTTTTGCGATTCTTAACTTTTTCACACCTTTGTTCAAGGTCATCAAATTCCTAACAACTTTGCTGGTGAAAGTGCATTAATTTTGGTACACTCCATTGCACAACATACTAAAGCTTTCGGAGCACAATGTTTCCACACATCCATATTTATTAGTAAAATTTCATTTTTGTGTTACTTTTTTTGAAGAGTATATGTAATATTATACACAAACACTCGTGTGCGTGTGTATGTATGTATGTATGTATGTATGTATGTATGTATGTATGTGTGTGTGTGTGTGTGTGTGCGTGTGTGTATATAGTATGTGTGTGGTGTGTATGTGTGTGTATATGCGTGGGGTGTATATATGTGCATCTGTATACATATATCGTCGTGTTCAGTGGTTAACTTAGTTCAGTCAGATATGAGCGGCATTACCATCCTGTTCAGAGTAGTATCTATGTACAATGCATAATCCAACGGATACACACATTTTGTATTATTTTCTTCTTAGTTTAAAGATCACACAGATCATATTCATTATGATTTCCTTTGAACTTAAAACTACATTATAAGTCTAATTCATGCTAATAGCTTATAGGAAAATCATTCGTTCTGCTCTCTGTGATGTGTCCATACAGTGGCTTCAGATGGTGTTAATCATTTAATGACTGTCTTAAAATCGATGGCCATTTTGTTTCATTTTTCATGTCATTACGTGTTTGAAGCCTTAGAACCATTTATATTCCGTACCGTTGACAATGCGGTTTTGATTAATTAATTATGTATGTATTAAATATTACTAATAGACTACTCTTCCTAAAGAGTTATTGCCAAGCGACGTTGATTTGATTTTTTTTATGATATTGTTATCAAAATTAACATGATATTTTCATGAACATATCAATGGAGGCCTTACACCACAAAATATTATACTTAATACGTTAATCGAGCCAGCATATTGAGGAGAGACGCTAAAAAAGTGCCTTTTTTGTGGCGAGTGGGACGTTCATCAGAAGCATAATATTGTTTGTGGGGTACCTGTGATTGGTTTGTTTGTTATCCTGAAATAAAAAAAATAAAAAAAAAATTATTAAAAAAACGTTAATTATAAAACTAAATCAACATCAATTATCAGAAAATCAAGTATAAAAACAAAACAAAAATTATCAGAAAGCAACATCGATTATAAAAAAAACATCAATTATAAAAAAACATCAATCATTCAAAAATCATCAATATTATTAAAAAGAAACATCAATTATAAAATATTTTTATATAAAACAATCAATTAAAAATCATCAATAATAAAAAACAGCAATTATATTAAAAAAAAAAATTAATGATAAATACATCAAAACATTTATTATTTATATAATTCCATTATTAGCATAATTCCTTCCTATAGATAAGCCATCAAACAACTTTATTTGTTTGTTTTCAGAATTCCCTGAAGGCAGAATTCCAGCAGAAGAATCCGATGTAGGGCGATTCATGCCAGAACTAAACTTCGCTGCTAGCCCATCTGAAACGGCAGTTGACATCTACCCAACCAAACCCAGACATGCTGGTAAGTACTCGTCATACATTGAGTTTTTCCGTTCCCGACAGTGTTCCACAACTGGTTCATCAAAAACCGTGGTATATGTTGTCCTGTGGTCTATGTGACGGCAGCGGGTTTCCTTTGAAAGAAATGACCATATGAATGACGTACAATACCCGATGATAAGAGAGCGGGATGAAGCTCAGTCGGTAGTGTTCCCGTCTTTCAAGCGGTCGGTCGTCGGATCGATCCTTCTCGGTGGAACTATCTGCAATTTGGGATATTATCCGTTCCAACCAGTGGCCCACAAACTGGTTTATCAAAGAACATGGTATGTGTTGTCCGGTCTGTGGGAAAGTAAATATAAAAGTTCCCTTCCTGCTTATCGAAAAGAGTAGCCTATGTAGCTGGGGTGGGTTTCCTTTGAAAGAAATGTGTCAAAATTACCATATGAATTACGTCCAATAACCGATGATAAGATAAATATCAATGTGCTCTAGTGACGTCATTAAACAAAACAAACTTTATGTTACTATTGCAGAGGAATGTCCGGCTGAACAGCTCGTGTCCAACTGTGAATTTGCTGATGCTTATGGTCTGCCAATTGATGAAGAGGCCAGGGGACTTTGTAACAGACACGAGCTCTGCTACGCATGCGTAAGTTTAGACACGTCAATTACTATTTTTATTTAAACTGTAAGATTCTTTCTGTAGTATCCATTGTGAATTATGCGACAGTGATTAATTCATAATGGTTTTTTTGGGGGATACGTGTGAAAGCCTTCAATGAATATCATTAATTTTGAGCGATTGTACTCATAATATATATATATATATTCTTTATTCCTCTTAGAGAGAGTTACAAAAAACATGAAAACATTATGACGACAAACTACACATTGTGACGACAAACAACACATTATGACGACAAACAACACATTATAACGACAAACAACACATTATAACGACAAACAACACGTTATGACGACAACAACAACCAATCTTACACTCGTTCAATTGACATTAATGGTAGTAAATTAAACATTTAAAGATAGACAGCCGAAATAATATATATTACAGTACAGTGAAAGTGTGACAATTAATTCATTAGTTTATCTCCTTTTTAAAGGTATAATATCACCGATAATTTTACATATTTTACTAATACAAAACACAAACACAACAAACAGTACGTTTTCCACGTCAGCGAATATCGTTGATTGCTTACACGTAACTAAATTTCGCCACCATTGTTTTGCAGATAAACTAAAAGATCACACGTGGAAATGTAGTCAGTATATTTGACGTGCTTGAACAGGACGTTAAAATTGTTTTCATTCTACCCCACTCCAGTAAAATAGAAAATCTAGTCAGTACATTTGTTTGTAATTAAGATAATTTGAATGAAACAGAAGAATGTCATAAGTATGAAAAAAAAAGTAAAGTTTGTTTTGTTTAACGACGCCACTAGAGCAATTGATTTTTATTTTATCATCGGCTATCATATGGTAATTTTGTCACCTTTCGTTTAGAAGAAACCCGCTGCCGTCACATAGGCTACTCTTTTCGATAAGCAGCAAGGGATCATTTATATGCACTTTCCCACAGACAGTACAGCACATACCACGGCCTTTGATGAATCAGTTGTGGATCACTGGTTGGAACGGAAAATAGCCTAAACTGCAGATGGGTCCACTGAGAAGGACCGACCTCTTCAAAGCCGAACACGCTACCGACTGAGCTACATCCCGCTCCTGGAGTATGAAACAAAGAGAACATCTGATGAATTATGTCATACCCTGGTGATACTGGTTACACACTACTCAAACACATACGATCCAGTCCAGGTTACAGTCTTGGATCAGAAACAATGCATCCACTAATCACTCGAATACGTTCACTTGCTCCATAGAATGGATTTGAAGCTGGATCAGTGTCATCAGTAATCAGGCGTAGATTCAGGTGGGAGCCTGGGCCTCCCCTATTAAATTTTGTAGTCAAACAATACACAGTGGACTCTATCTAAACCAACATTTTTCTAATGCGGATTTCTGTGTAAACCGACACGAGTTCAGTAACGCCCAGCTACTGTAACTCTGGACTGTCATTAAAATCAATCAAAACAACGGATTTAGACTTCCTTTGGTAATGATGGGAATTCGTTTGTTTTCTGCACTGAATAGAATTAGTTATTGTCTTTGATCTGTAAGAATGCCATCACTGATGGCTCTAACTCGCCCGTTTTCACCAAGAACCTCTGCATCAGTTGCAGTCTCGATGCTATGGAACTTGTTACATTTGAAACATGACTTGAGACGAGCTCTCAGTCTCTGAACCATCATCCCATAGTACAGAGGGTTCACAACAGCATTGCCCATGCACACCGCGGTGGCGAAGATGAACACTTGAGACGTTATCGTCATCTTGTCATCAGCCACTATGAAGACAAACACGATGAAGATCGGAGTCCACATCACAAAAAACAACAACAATAAAGAAAACAGCGTCTTGACGATCTTGAAATCTCGCTTGTCTCTCCGCTTCTTGAAGTCTAGCGTGCTCAGCCATAACGAGCCGATGGGCTTCTTTTGGGGCTTCAGGATGGCTTGTCGAATATTCCAGAATCTGCGGAAGATGTTAACATAACTCCACGTGAGCATCATGAACGGAATAAGAAATCCACAGATAAACAGCATGGTGGTGAACACAACCGAGACTCGGATCTTAGGGTTCTTTGGCCAGATCAGGGTGCATATTGTCACGTGGGATTCTCCAAATCTGACAACTTTGATGTCAAAATACAAGACCATGGGTAGAAAACACAACAGAGCACATCCCCACACTATTAACAGAATGAACAGCGCAGATCTTCGAGTGAGTCGTGTCACTGATGGACTGACGATGCAGACGTACCGGTCCACGCTGATGAATGCCATCGTCCATATGCCAACAAATCCACAAACAAACGTCGTATACACCATCATGCTGCACGCCCAACCCCCGAAAATCCACGAACCCATCACCCTGGTAACGGCAATCATCGGACATCCGAACGTTAGAAACATGTCTGCTATGGTCAAGTTACAAATGAAACTGTTAGTCACTGTACGCATGCGTCGACTACATATTAATTGTGTAAAAACAACAAGATTGCCATATATAGACAGCAGAAAGATCAAAATGAAAATGGCGGCTTCAATGTTTCCATAAGCAGACGATGTTCTGTTGAATTGAGAGAAAAACGAGAAAAATGTTGTGTTTCCCCAGCCATATTTGGCGTCACTTCCGGCAAAGTACGATGAATTAAAGTTGTCGTTTCCTTTGTCCCACATGTTGTAATGATCTAAAAACGGAAAATAATTACAAAATAAATTAATATAAATATATGTAAAGGTATACACCATTATTTAAATCTTAAAATAATAATAAGAAAAACATCTAAAACACGCCATTTCTGTTGCATAATAATATCGTTCAAAATCATAATACCATCTATATAAAGTGAACAGTTTATAAAATTAACACCTAATCAACATCATAACAATACCTATAATGGCGAAGCGGGATTTAACTCAATTGGTAGGCCTACAGGGCTCGCCTGAAGTCGTAGGATCGAACCTCCTACGTTGACCTATTCTCTGATTGCTTTTCGCATCCTAAACCTTGCTCGACAACTAACCAAAGGTTGTAGCATATGCTATCCTATTAATTGTGTCGTATTATTCTATTAATGAGAAAATGTAGTAGGTTTCTCCTGAAATTGTTTCAGAATTACTATAATTTGTTTATCTTTGACGTTCAGTAGATGATTAAGAAAACACCAATGTGCTCTAATGATGTTGTTAAATAAAACAAACCTTACTTAAACTGTCCATGAAATATTATGTTTGAGGTTCAATAGCTGATGAAATATTATGTTTGAGGTTCAATAGCTGATGATTTGAAGAAAAAAACCAATCAATGTGCTCTAATGAAGTTGTTAAATAAAACAAACCTTACTGAAACTGTCCATGAAATATTATGTTTGAGGTTCAATAGCTGATGATTTGAAGAAAATAAATAAATCAATGTGCTCTAATGGGGTTGTTAAATAAAACAAACCTTACTTTTTCTATAATGTGAATTTATAGATTACAAAACTGCATTGTCTGACTCTACGTTGACTTGGTGATGCTGTTGATCAATTATGCGGTGAGGCACCAATTACGGTACGCGACTCGCTGCATGTAAACCGGGTTATCTTTGTTTAATGGTGGCATGTGGATACAAGTAATTATTGCAGTACTCTGGATGCTTTCAGCTGTCTCTACTAACATAAATAATTGAGTTAAAACCCTTCATTCTGCAGTTTTTATTGACTAATGCACTTCTAATAGATGTATTGCTATGTACACATGACATACATGGAGTTTGGTCATAGTAAACACTGTTAATAAGGGAACAGAATTAATCAATTATTTTGGTTTGATCTGTTACATTATACAGATACTGTTAAGAATAGCAAAATGTATGTTTTCAGATTTTAACATCCACTTTTCAGTTCTAGGAAAGCTTTAGTACATAAGCACATTTCATCATTCGTTAAAATAACGGTCTGTTACTGTTTGAGACAATATTTTTGACAAAGTCATTTCATCATTATGCTGGCCACCGCTAGTTAAAATGTATGTCCTTAACTGAAACGATCTGTACTGTTCCCATTCAATAGTAAGTCCAGCTTATTTTATTAAAATTAATATTTGATCCAGTTTTTCGTTTTTCTTGAAGATAATTATGATGTATACCATTATTTTAATAAGGTGACGATGCACTATGTTATCAATGTTAGGATGATTTCTGTCTTACTAGTCTGTAAAGTCAGACATGTTTGAACATCGACTAAATATAAACTCGTAAACATCAGATCATGTTTAGGAAATGTCCAGTCCCAAGTGTTAACAGTTGTAACTCGTTTTTGTTTAACGTGTCGTGTTTTTCAAATTTCTCATCTGTTATCAACAATTGTACCTTGTTTAAGTTTTAAGATGTAATTTATTATAGACGTAATACCTGTATAACATGCATTACAGTCAACAAAAATTTCGTCAGTTAATTGAATACAAAAACATTTTCAACTTACAGTTAAAGGAAATCCGTGTTGATGATCATTTCACTGCAGTTCCAATCATCGACGCAACCAACTAGAAGAAAGCGAACATTAATAACAAACTCGTCTAAATCACACAAGTTTCAAATTACATTGTATATAAACCTTTACACATGGCACTATTCCTGTATTCCAATGTTAATAAGAAGCTTCCCATGTGACAATATACCAACTATATATGATGTAAATAATCTGCATCTCTCGTCCAGCCAGTGATGACCAGGATCAGTTTGTTATGAAGTAATATGTGCCAGCTGTATTGATATTACAAACTCTTGACGGTGAGTGGGCAGTGCCTAGGTTCGAGTGTTGTGCTACTATTGGCTTAAAACAGATCATCTTGTTTACTTATACAAAAATATAATCTTATTGAATTTATGACAGCTCTCCTTAAAAATATTGATATTCCTTTGTGTTACAGTTTAATATTATGTCGGTCACAAAAGAAATTGATTAGTAGCAACGAATATTTTGCAAGCATTTTCTTACAGAATTAAAGTATTTTAGATTGGTTTTTTGTTTGTTTTACACAATACATATATATTAAAATCGTCAAACAGGGGTAAATGAGCTTTCCAATGTCTATGTTTCGTTTACGTCAATCAGTATTAATTCTAAGTTATGATATTTAGACTTGAAAACTCTAAAGCATATTTTATAATAAACATTCAAAGGCCAGGCCACGATATGCGGCAAAAATGATGTCATTGATTATCATTTTTATCATTTTAATAGGCTGCTCCATGAGTTCCAATGGCTTTGAAAAACCTTTTCCCCACAAATCTGTTTCTCCACATTACCATAACGTCATTTTCAATATTACATATTTATTTTTAAAAGGAAGAAAATGTTGAACCTTTTTCAAAATTGCTGAATTCCCACTACATGTATTTTAGTTTTGACTATAAAACTGTTGTTCGGTTTCTTCTCACAAACAATAGTTCGTTTTATTTAACGATGCCACTAGAACACATTGATTTTTAATTATCAGCTATTGGACGTCAAACAATGAAACATATGGTCATTGTGACACAGTCTCAGAGGAAACACCTTGCCGCCATTATAATATGTTACTCTTTCCGATATTCTACTTCATTGAACAAAAGCGTACAGTTTCTAGGTATAATAAATTCATAATATACAAAAATAAAATACATAATAATAATACGGTGGGGAATGATCAGTATGAACAAAGATAAGTAGCAATGGGTCCTACATAATTAATCATGGCATTTGATGAATCCATTGTGGACCACTGGTTGTAAAAGAAAATAGCCCAGATTGTAAATAGGTACACTGAGAATAGATTCGATTCTTATGGATGGACAGGTTGTAAAGGATGTGCAAAATTTTAATTAATGTCCACTTGATAGGATTGTATGGGAATGGAGTGTAAATGCGTTTTCTGTTTTGTTAAGATCACATTTAAATAAACAGAAACAATCATTTTGAGTTATTTTTTGGAATACGTTTTATTTTATTTCATTGTATTTATATTATTACAGTGGAATCACTGCAAACCAGTTTTCCGGGGTTATCATTGGCGGATCCTTGGGGGTAAATAGGATGCTCTGGGAAATTTCGTTTTTCACGTTCTTTCCAAACATATTTAATGAATTTTATAAATTTACTCACAGTCAACCCAATCCAGACATCCCTTATTTAATTTCTAGATCCGCTACTGGTTATATATGCACATTTGTCAGGTATTATTACTTAATTGTTATATTGTTGTTTGTTATTTTTCGTGACTGAGAACCAGTTTAATGCAGGGTTTGTTTTATTAATAAAATCCATGGAACGATTCAACAAACGCATCTAGTCCATCATACACATATATCAGATTGCATAAGATCGTATTCCAGTTTGACCAACTAGAAAAATATGTTGCTATACCGCAGAGACTGGTTGCCAAGAGCACACAGAATCCAGAAGCCCGGATTTCCGGTTATCCGATATTTGGGGAAAGTGGAACTCGATAAGGAAGGTTTTCTCGTATTTTTGAAGGATGTGGTGGGACATAATGAGGATTTTATTACAAATAGTTAAGGAAGAGGATACGCACGAACCGCCCTCTCATTATCTTGGTTACTGGACTACAAGAAAATCGAAACATAAGAAATAACGTTTCCTATTAATACTAGTAAACCGCAGTAATATGCAATATGTATGCTTACATCATCATAAATGTTCAAGCACGCTATTCATGGACATACGGTATATCCTGGTGTCATACCTAGGACGAGAAGGGGAAGAGTAGTAATGTGCTATTGCTTTTAGTATAGTACAATAGACCATTATTATAAGTAGTCTGTAACAAAATATCAATATTTGTAGTCGTGCCATTCTGCAGTTATTTTCCGCTTCAAACAGTGGTATGTGCTGTCCTACATGTGGGAAATTACATATGAAACCATTGCTGCTTATCGGAAAGAGTAGCCCATGTGGCGGCAAAGGGTTTCTTCTAAAGAAATGTGTCAAAATGGCCATAAATTATGCTTGATGTCTTATAAAAGTCAATGTGCTGTAGTGGCGTCGTTAAATAAAACAACCTTTTTTCGTTACATGTCTATTTTATCAGACCAGTAGCGGATCCAGAGGAGGTTCAATGGGGTCTGGATCCAATTTTTTGAACATCTATCATACTCTTTAATTACTATTTTCATTATTCATACGTCAGTACAGCATTTCCAAGCAAAAACATTCAAAAATGTTCTGCTGGAGGCCCTTAGACCCCCGTCTCGACTGCGTGTCACAGACTTTCGCGTTGATGGTATTCACAAATCACAACTGGACCCCCATTCAGAAATATAGCGTCGGGTTCCGTCTTTTCTACTAACGTAGACATTTGGCCCTCGAGGTTAGTTAGTTCCATCACAGTGCACTCTGACCGTAATTGGAGGTTGCGTAAAACTTGTTTTATTAAAAGACGGTACTAGAGCACATTGATTGCTTTTTAATCATCGGCTATTGGACGCCAAACATATAGTTTTTGTTTTTGATGGAACTCGCTTTCGCCATTTGCACTTTCCCACAGACAGGACAGAACATACCAAGGCATTTGATGAACCCATTGTGGACCACTGGTTGGGACGGAAAATAGTCCAAATTGTAAATGGGCCCACTGAGAAGGATCGATCCAATGATACACCGCTTCACAAGCGGGCACTCTACCACTTGAGCTATATTCCGCTCCCCTCAAAGATAAAACGTTTTAATAATCTTTATGTAAACAAAACGAACCAAATTAATACGTGAACCGCCATCTGCCTCCCGTCTGTTATGCGATAATTGGCGCGTGCCACCCATATATCCGGGATATTTCAAGTGACTTTCGCCTACAACGAGATTCGGATATATACAATTAGTGAACTTGACACGGCATACTTAGTACACATTGTCGTTCTGTAAGTAGATTTGCTTGCAGCTTGTTGATAATATTCCATCATGACTGATCAGTGATTCTGTCGTCATGATATGCATGTCAAACCAGAGACAGCGTGAGAAATTAACTATAACTTAGGTCATGTCTAGTAAATGTATTTACGCACTTACATCAGATAACTGTTCAAGCACGCTTACCAGGGCCAGAGGACATTCCCAATGGGTTTTAACTTATTTGTGTTCTTATATTAAGAACGCCCTAGGCTGCTCACTAGACCAGGTTAATATAACTAGTTTGTTTTGTTTAACGACGCCTCTAGAGGACATTAATTTTTATCTTATCAGCGGTTATAATAATATAGTGTGAATTAATTTAACATTATTAGGAAAAAAAACATCAATGCGTTGGCTAACATAAGAAAATGTCAGATTATTTTCAATATTACAGAGAGAAAAACCCTTATTATTCTCCATGTTCCTCAATGATTTAGAAAATATGTTTAAAACCTTTGATTGTAATGGTATTTGCAAAGATGACGTATACGGTACACAGATTCAACATTGTTATTTTTCTGTTATATGCTGATGATACAACACCAATTACAGATTTTTTCTTTCTTGTTCAATCTTTTCATAGCCATGTTTATATCAATAATCAGAATGTGTCGATGAAGTTTGGCGTTTTACGGAGGTCATTGACCGGTCCTAAGAGTTTGATCTTGAAGGGTGTGTCTTCAGTCCACACTTTTAGCCGGTTTTCTTCCAGGTACGGGCAGATTAAAATTTTGGAGAATGTGCTCTGGCGTTTGTTCTTCAGCACAATATTAACATTCTGCTGTATCTGAAAGATCTACCATATTAACATTCTGCTGTATCTGAAAGATCTATCTTTTTGAGGTGATTCTCTAGGTCACTTTGCCCAGTGCGGAGACTGAATACTGTAATTATTAACATTCTGCTGTATCTGAAAGATCTATCTTTTTGAGGTGATTCTCCAGGTCACTTTGCCCAGTGCGGAGACTGAATACTGTGGTTTATTCTTTCCTGTCTAGATGGTTAATACTGTCCTGATAGGGGCTAGATCCACAATTCCTTGGTTTCCATTCACATTTTGAACTTTTCAGAAGTATCTTGGTTTCGCTGTATGAGATGGAAGAGTTGGGTTGTGGAAGGCAACTGCCTGATTTGGCAAGTTGGTATGCCTTTCTATTACCTGCAACTCCCACGTGTGCATGGATCCATTGGAGTGATGCCTTACAACTTTGAGTGAGGATGTTGAGCTTTTCTTGCAGCTGTCGAATGGATATCTGGAATGGAATCTGTGAGAAGCACAGTATTTTGTTTCCTGTCTTTCTCTATCAGAAGCTCTGTTGCGGCAGTGAGGACCTGCAGTTCTGTTCTGTAGTTTGAGCTCCGCTCTCCAACTGGAATGGAAAGAGAGAATACGGAATCATCTGGATTGCTAATGTAAGCTCCACTTACACCTTTTTCGAATGGCATTCTCTGCTGAGCCATCTGTGTATGCATGTATCCAAGTTGTCTTTGGATACCGCTTATGGATCATCTCTAGGGTCAGTGCGTTCTTTTGAGCTTATGATTCCTCACCCTTTGCTGCAAGTCCAGGTACATCCATCCTGATCACTGGGAGGTGGTTTGCTGGTAACCATGCATTGGGGCAGAGCTCTTCATACTGATTATCATTGTATGTGAGAACGTCAGCATAGTTCTTGTATACACCTGTTTGATGATTTTAGAGTTGACATCCCTGTTGGTTTCAGCCGGTTTCTTCATCAGTGATAATTTCTTGACAGCCAGTGATTGCAAGACTTCAATGTGAGACTTCCATGTCAGTCTTATATCCAATGTCAGTCCAAGGAAAGTTGGTTTATCCACTTATATTATGGCACTGATTGCTCCGTCAGTTTTAGCTTAACCTTGTATTTTTGGGTGGAGAGGGAGAGAAGAATGTTGAAACTGTTCATTGATGGTATTTTGTTCTGTTGGCTGCTATTGATCTGTGTTCAGATGAGCTCCACACTGCAAGGTCATCAGCATGTAGGGCGTTAGAAACATAACTTAGTATAGCTGTTGTGATGTCATTTATGTAGACGAAGAATAGGGTTGGCGAGATGTCACTTCCCTTGGGCACTCCCTCTCTCAATTTGATACAGTTTCCAGGTATATCTACTTACACTCTAATCACTGTCACCTGATAATTATGACGATTTGTAAAATTAATTTATTAATCAGTTTTCACTCTTATTGTAAAACAAATGTAACTACAATCTTCCAATAGAGACAAGTAGATGGATAAGTAAACCATTACACGATAGATTGTGTTTTATGTAATAGCAATAATATCTGAGATGAATTCCATTATATTTTACATGCCCATAATTTAATAAATCCAGACTTCAATATTATATGTACCAACATAAAAATTATTATAGATCCAAATCAAACACATATAATTTCACTAATTATTTAATAGTAAAAATTGGGTGTCCTTCATAAACTTTATAAACACGTTGTGAATATATTCTAGTCCTCCAATTTTTACCCATATTGAATTAATATTGTATCCAATTATTTATAATTACAAAATGTGTTCGTTTTATTTAGACATACTTATGTAAATAGTTTTACTGTGTTGTCTTGTTAAAATGTTTGAATTGTTGTATAATTATGTTGTTTCGTATATGCCGTGGATTATGACCTGAGAGCAATTAAGGTCCAGTCCAGTTCAGTTCACCATGTTGGTGGCAGACCTCACAGACAATGAAAAACGTGGTGAGAATGGTTAATAGCAAAAAATTATTTAATAAATTAATAAAATCCATTCACTTTAGTGTTGTAATGATTTCGTTTATTACTAAATGAAGTTAAAATATTGATTGAATTGAAAAAAAAACTAGTCGTTATTTCAACACGACTTCACAAACAATGTAGCCACTACCTTGACGTCATCAAATGTTATGTTAAAAACATTTCGCGTCGCAGTAGACTAATCCATAATATTCAATGTTTTAGTAATAATAGATAATACTATTATGCTTAGAGTGGGACGCACGAGTTTTTGAAGATGTAATGTTAATAACTGCAATGTAGATTACTATATTTAATTGTTGAGTGTCATTTCATACACTTACACATAATAGAATTTATAAAACGCTTAAGTAATAGGCCTACACATAACAGATTTTAATGTTAATTTCTTGTAACAAAAAATGAAAACCGTGATAAATGTTAGATTCTGTTAGAGTCCACAACATTTTCAACAAAACATTTTTTATGCAGGACTAACACAATTTTATCTAGAAATTTGTTTTACTTAATTTGTTTGTTTTTGGCATATACTTAAATGTTGTTTTAGAATTCATTAAAAATAATAATAAAATTAATGCAACAGGTCCACGTTTTAAACCAACCAACTAAATAAATATTATAGAAATTATAAGTCATATTTTACTACATTTTGCTAGGACAGATTTTAAAGTGGCAGTGTCTGGTTTTAAAAAATATTTAACCATTTAGAATATATCTTGAACGTTTGTTTGATGCGCGCCACGCTCCATACTTCTGACGCAACGATCACCTGTACTATATTTAGATCACGAGGAAAGCGCGTTATTTCTATTTTGCGACACCGGTTACTGAGATAAGTTGTACTTAATACTGTGATTGGGAGCTGGATGTAGCTCAGTCGATAGCGTGCCCGCCTTTGAAGCGGTTGGTCGTCGGATCGATCCTTCCCAGTGGACCCATATTTAGTTTGGGCTATTTTCCGTTCCAACCAGTGGTCCACAACTGGTTCAACAAAGGCCGTGGTATGTACTGTTCTGTCTATGGA
>JAUTWP010214099.1:0-36602 GCA_033042655.1 Cyathermia naticoides | reverse complement strand
TATGAATGACGTCCAATAACCGATGATGATAAAATCAATGTGTTCCAGTGGCGTCGTTAAATAAAACAAACTTTACTATTGGCGTTAAAAAACACCTTTTTATTTCCAGTTTTAGCCAGTGATCCATAACTGGTTCATCAAAGATCATGTATGTGCTTTCCTATCTGTGGGAAAGTGAGTATAAAAGAACACTGGCTGATTATTAAAAAGAGTAGCCTATAATTATGGTAGTTATATTTTTTCTTAAGATCATATACATGTACCATAAATAACTGATGATTAAGAAATGTACTTGAATGGTGTTCATTTTTTCTTTCTTTTACTGTAAAAACAATGTCAAAATATCCCAATGAACTTCATACAAAGAGTTTTGTCTAAAAATAAATGTCACATAATGAAAAACTAATAAACAGTCATGCTTGACTGAAGTCCTCCTGAATATAGGACTAAACTTTTTCAACAATAACAAAAACATTTTAAACATATACAAAGAAAAAACACTTTAGGTTTTTTTAAATGTTATTATAGATTCTTTCCTTTCTTGTTGCATAAAGAAAATGCTTAATGCTTCATGTGAATAAAGGTGGACTATTTGTGGAAATTCTTTTACAAGTGCTTCAACAATAGATCAAAGCAAACAAAACACACATTGCAGCCAACAACATCTGTATGCAAAATTAAAAAAGTGTAAGTATACACTTAATTTTTCATTCCGCTATGACTTGCATAAATGTAGAATAAAGATTCACACACACTGGTGCCAGTGAGACTGCGGGTATACCTCAGCATTGTCCCCGACTTCCTGGCAGGATAGCCACGGCGGCCACCTCATCACCATGTCACCATACAACACAATGGTCAATGTTGTTGCTCTACATGGTACCTGTGTGGGCGGCCAGGGTGAAGGTCACTGAGCAACAAACAGGTGTACAGTGACAAAGTTAGAGCAAACATTGTGTTGGTGTATTTTTATGAGTACATCGCAATTTGAGCAGGTTTCGCCCAGCTTTTTATAAGTTTTTGTTACACAAAAGTGACACAGCAGCAATACTCCTTTGTCTGAATGGGACTACAATGATATATAAGAAACACTGAGAGATACTCCATGACTCGAGTGCTAATCAAGTACAGGTATACGCACTGAACAACACGGTGAACAAGTGCACTAGTTGACCAACCAGTCACCTAATGTTACCAGGCAGCGCAGGACCCCACGGCTCTTATCTATGAATGGACTATGGTCTTGATTGATAACCTGAGGTAATCCGTTTGTCTACCTGGTCAAGTTATACCCTCCAGCCAAAAGCATTACTGTTAATCAGTGGTCAAAGGACATGAATTCCGATGACAGCATGCATACAAGTGACACAATGTGGCTGTGGTCAGTTTTGATATTTTAATGAAACTTATGTATTGTGAGTTCAGTGAACGTGGTGCTTTATTGATAAGGTCACTGGGTTCAAGGATGGTAGGTACTGGTATCAAGTCCTACAGATGGAAAAGTGGCATTTTTCATCCCTTGATCATCACCATGCCAAGAGTTTTCATGTCTCGAACTGTCTAATGACAATGTGCAGATATAATTTTCAATAACAGTTTTCTTATTTTGGAGACATATTAAACAATTAATTAAACAAGAACAGAACACTTACATCGATGTCTTTAATTACATGATATACCAGTATTTATGTTCTGGATATTTGTAAAGAATGTAATTCTTTTTAATTAAAATATCTCTTAAAAATCAATCTAAAATATGCAGTTTTAATTATAATGATTTACTAAGGGCACCTCAAAACACTAACTAAATTGATATCATAATAATTAATATCAAGAAATAACTTTTAGTTCATAATTTAATTTTAAAGTACTTGAAAGTATAAAATAATTTTTTAATTAAAAAAACCCACATGATTGAATGATTAAATGAATGAATGAATGAACGAACAAACGAATGAATGAATGTACGAACGAATGAACAATCGAATGAACAAATGAATCAATTAACGAACGAACGAATGAATGAACAAATGAATGAACAAATGAACAAATGAATGAATGACAAAATGGAAAACTGACTATAGGGTGTCACACAAAAAGCTACAAATTCAAACTACAGTGACTTGACACTGAGCATTCTATGCTAAAGAGTTTTGCATGTATTTGTGTGAGTACAAAGCTCAATTCACCAGCATGACGGCGCACACAGCAGTAGGATGGGTGTGTGAATGAATGAACTTGAAGATAGATGCATGGTTCATGCTTATTCAGAGATTTCATTATACCCTGTCACCCTCTATGTGATGACCCTTGTGCCCAGCTTATGTTAAAAACCCATTGATATTTTATATAGAAAATTTGGTACAGAAACATTTTTCTTTTCTTTCTTTATTCACTTCTTAAAATGTACAATTTTGTAATGTCAGATACTAATAAAGTAATTCCACATATTCTGCTTTTTCACCTCACTTTTTTTCTTTCTTTTCTTTTTGTAATTAGTCGAAACCTCTTAATTGCATACCCTTGGTGCATAAAGATTTTATGCATTTAACAGGATTCATTAATGGCATTTTGGGTTATTTTCATCATTTATAGCACAAAGAAGGTATAAATCATTAAATATATTGTATACTTACCGTACCCCTTAAAAATACATTTGCTTTTAATATAAAAGATTTAATATGAAATATCCTTATTTTTGTTCCCAGTATACTCATGAGACTTTAAAAAATGTATTCTTTCACAATGATTTTGTATTTTTGATCATATGAAAAAAATTGATTTTTGCAATTTTCTATGCAATTAAGCAGATATTGTACATAAAGGTTATGCCAATAAAAGGATACTTTTACATTGATTGCATATAAAAAAAAGTTCTGTGCAGTGTAATGTTATGCATATAACATGAATATGCTATTATCAGGTATGCAATTAAGTGGAGTCGACTGTATTTTAGATACCTACTCTTACTTTCCTATTTCTGTTTAAGAATGGTATGCATTAATTTTTTCCAACCCTGGTAGCCTGAAGTTGTTTTACCCAGATTGTTCTAATACTTTTACTTAACTAGCTGCACCTTAGTGTTATTTTCTCTACCTGCAGTACAGAGCTTCCATCTGGTACTGATAACATTAATAAAACCCACTGCCACACTTCCAGCAAGTTTACTGGTAATCGCCACACTTCCAGCAAGTTTATTGGTAATCGTCATACCATGGTCACATTACACAGGTTATATATGTTTTAAATTGTTTATTCTTTTATCTTAGAATCACATCCAACAGCCAATTTATTTTCATGCTGGAACATTTATTAATTTCATTTATACAGGTTATCAGTCTCAATTTGGTTATTATCTCACTATACAGGTTATAAATAAATAAAATATAAAATTTCTAAAAAAATAAAAAAAGAAGGCAAAATACACCATTCCTGCAACTAGGATGATTTGCAAGTATCAGACCAACATGCATGCATTTTTTATAAAGGTGCATGTTTAAAATAAATACCTATATTTTGGAATTTTTACTTGCATATTGCAGGTGTGCACGTTATTTTGAACACTGATCCTAGATTAGTGTCAAATTGGTAGAAAGGAAAATGCAATTCAATATACAAAGATTGTAATCCCAAATTTGTGAAACTCCCAAAAGCTAACAGTCAAGATGAGGTATTGTAAGTGAAATAATGGTAGTTTCACATTACTAATTCAGTTTACCATGCAAGTGTTTGTCACTATAAAATATCCAAAGATTCTTCAGAACATTTCTGTTTTCAAATGACACAGTTCTACACCCCACCATCATCCCACACAATTGCGTGATTGATTAGCTGAATGGCAATTTATCTCAATATATAAATGGTGTTTTGTAACAAAACTGAGGGCTTGTGGAGAGTACTCTAAAAAGTCAATAAAATAATCAGTGCTGTTTTTAGCTTGTTATGCTTTGTACTGATCACGGCTTATGAATTGAAGACTAGCTGGCAATGCGACCACAGTGCTTGCAGCTGCCGTGTGCTAGAGCCGAAATCAACAGCTGATTAGCAACACAATGAGCAAGAAAACACACAATCTAAATGTGCGCTCGGGCGTGTGAATCATTGCCTCGTCAGACAAATGCTCTCTATAGGGGGTTGCGTCACAAAAAATTGCAATTCTCGCATTTAAAAAGATTTAATAGACTAGAGAAATTAGACGCACTGCTTAGCATATGCTACCAAAAGAGCTTTGTTTAAGTGATCAAGTATTGTTTGTGACAAAACCCGTAATGGCCATTGGTGGTGGAAAGGTAGCGAAAAAGAGAAAGTTTCATCGCAGCACCTGCTCAGAGTGAAATATGATAAAAACTTAAGTTTGTGAATATTAAGACATCGAGCAGTTGGGAGACGGAAGCGTCTGCTTTTATTGCATTCACACCGTTTCAAAGATACTCAGCAGTAGCACCGTGCCGAGCATAAGCTTGCATCAGCACTATTATATCATCACAGACATAATGACTCTTGCCAACGTGCAATTCAATACAAACTAACAAACTGAATATTACGAAAGGTATTAAATTTGTATTTATAAAATTAAATGTGGAACGAATTATTGTTGTTATAAAAAAAAATACAAAGCTATACGAGACTGAACTGCAAACCAAACCTGAGCATACTTCACAGACATAATTACTTTTTAATTGATGACAGAAAAATAATCAGGAATATTTCTTTGGCACTCTGGAGCAGGTTTTTGAGACATCAGTGTGAGCTCAGTGCACAGGGTTACTGGTAATAGGCAATGCTGTTACACGTTGACAATGTTTCTTGGCACTTGTTTTTTAAAGTGGATGCTCCAAAGGGCAAGCTTTGACACAGGACAGTTGTAATGTATTGTGAACAGTCTTTTAGAAAACACCATCTGAAACCATCTGTCTGCTTATTTTACACCAAAAGTGCAGATCTTGGCTTTTATCCGTTCCTGCTTCCTACTTGGCTCTTTACACATGTGTGCTCGTTGATCTTAACACAATTATCCGGCCGATTATCACTGGCTTTCCTTCAATGACAAAAGAAGCATTTCACAGGAGCAAGCAAGAAGAGACCCTTGACAAGTGTTTCCAACAGGCTGTGATATGTGTCCAACAAAACCCAACTGACCAGGCCAAGCCACTTCCCCACAAATCAAATCTGACCACCAGCTGTTGGTACAACGCTTGCAATTAACTCTCCACAAAAGTAATAAAAAAATACTAGTATGTTACACAAAATTAAAGCTGACCAGTAGCCATAATTGTACATTATCAATGCACAAAGATATTAACATGTGACGATGTCAGGCAAAGGATTGTTTCAAGCATAGCATCACTGTCCCTTTCAGAGTGGTTAATTATGTACCATGATGTTGGGTGAAAATGAAACATGCACAAAATTCAGTTTACATGCACAACATTTAGTTTACATGATGATTTAAGTAATGGCATCACAAAGACTAGTATCACAGTATTGTTTTCAACCTTATTGAACATGTGGTTTTCTCTCATAATTTCATTCAACATAATAATATTAATATTGTGATGCATGAAAAATTCAAGGGATGTTGCAGAAAGTTTTGTCACATTTATACTTGTCAAAACAGGGGCCAATTTTTATCATAGCACTAAGGCTTATTTTGTCGAAGACATAAAATTTCATGAAACGTCTTGCTTTCATATTTTATATACTAATGTGAAAATAAGAACAAATTACTTTTAGAGTTGTTTTGTCCTTTTAATATAAAAATTTCTACAAATAACTGGTTCACAAAGTATGTACTTATTAAAATTACAAATTAATATTATTATACAAAAGTAATTGAAGACCTCAGCCCTGAATCCACATTTTAAAAGTCTGTATCAGATTGGCCATTAATAAAAATAATATTCACTGAGTTCTATAAAACAATAGCAGGCCTCGAAATAACCAACAGAACCTTCAAAATAGAAATTATTCATGGCCACTAGCCTTGCCCTTTTGTTCCTTATTTCGAGCCCTGCAATAGGATAATGGAATTGACTAAAAATAAATAAAATGATGGGAAATTGTCACCATATAAATGTACAAAATTTAAAACATTTAAAAAAAAAATCATCACAATAATTTGAATAAATTTATTAAATTAATTTTGTTGGGTGCAAAATGATCTTTATCATGTTTTGCACCTGAACTCTTCAAATGACACCCATTTAAAAACATAAATTATAGAATTGATTATTTAATTTGAATTTAATATTCATAAATATTATTCCTAATAAAAAAGCATAACAGAAGTAGACAAAACAGTTTAGATGTGCATGTACTGTGATAATATTAACATGTTTTGTTTCTGTCATTACTTGCACATGGCATGAATAAAACTCAACTTGACAGCACACAAAGATATTTGCAGATCTCTTGCCGTAATTGCATTTCATACATCTGTAATAAACCTGACTGCCACCAATAGATTCACAATCACATCAGATTATTCCCATTCTCCACACATTTCCCCTTTCAGTGATACAGCAAACATTTTAGAGCTAAATAAAAGCTTTATTTTGCGCACAGCTGAAAAAGCAAGACCTATCAACCCACTGAACGCAGCAGCTTTCTCAATACACAAATCATCACCTGATTTTTCACTCAAATTTTTCTTTTTTTAAATTCAACCTTTATTGATTTAATAGCTGAAAACCAACAGTGAAGCCAATGCTTTTGAATGTAATGAATCGTTGGCACTTTCCATTGTGGTTCTGGCGTAATACAGGAAGCAGCAAATTGCCCAGAATGAGCACCCTTACAAACAGTCAGGACTCTGTATCAACAAACTGCAGCGCAATAAAGCGTCAGGTATTGTTTGTGTATTCAACTCTTTACAAAGCTTTACAGTTGACTGCGCTCCCAAAACTTTGTTTGACTCGCCAATACTCAACACCAGTTTACATTGGCGTCATAAGCAGACCATCATGCATCATTTAGTTTTGTGGTGTCAGTTTCAATTTTTTCATTTGCATAATATTGATATTATTTAATTGAGGTTAAAAGGGTGATTTTCTTTGTAATGCATAATAAATTGATCATCATAGGGGAATTAAATACGATATTTAACAGTATTAATTACGAAGATGCATTATCATCATTAAAAAAGAAAAAATACATTTAAACAAACGAAAACATTTGTAGATTTTCCTTTATGATTTATAGCATTCATTATCATACAGCATTGTACAAAAATAATAACCGATTATAACTTATATTCAAACACTGTACAAAAGTAATTTAACCAGGTTATAACTTACATTCAAACATTGTACAAAAATAATAACCAGGTTATAACTTACATTCAAACATTGTACAAAATAATAACCAGGTTATAACTTATATTCAAACATTGTACAAAAATAATAACCAGGTTATAACTTATATTCAAACATTGTACAAAAATAATAACCAGGTTATAACATATATTCAAACAGCCTGAAATAAGCAGACATAATATTTATACATCCTCATCCAGGAATAAAATACTGAGAAATCCCTTTAAACCGGACTCTCTCTAAACTGGATAAACAATTCAGTCCCAATGTGTCCATTTAGATTTAGTCTAACTCATGAAAACCGAACATATCTGAAAACCGGATATTTTATACAGAATCCACTGTATACAGAATCCGCTGTATACCAAAGATATAATTTTTACATAATTCATGGAATAAATTACTAATGAGAACCTGTTATAGCAGACACCTCTCACGTGCACAGTTTATGGTTTTATCCATCCACCGCATCTGGGACAGGAACAGGGGGTGGGGGGAGGGGGTAAGGTCACACTAACGGAAACAAGTGATTTCCCGCTAGCCACAGTCTTGCGACTGGAGTGTGGAATACATCAATACTCAAGATACTTATACAACACCAAACAAAAGTGTACATAATTGCCCATTCATTTATTATGCAATGATTGTGGGTGAAGATTCTTGTGTTATGACAATTATAATCTATGATTACAAAGCATTACAATAGAGGGGGTATTTAATTTTGACAAAAATAGTGTTATGTATACTATTATTTGAACTGCCGTAAATATTTAAACTTTAAAAAAATTCAAATGGTGGCTAAACCCTTCTCTGTTTATATAAAATGATTTACTCACATCATTTGTTGTACTTCAGAGACAAACCAGTTAGTTGTAGATGTAGTCTTGTTAGCAGGAGACATCTGTGTGGTCGCCATTTCAACAACCTTCTACAGTCAACCTGCATCAAATAAACACTATTTTATTGCTATGTTATTTTAGTGTTAATAAAGCAAAGTGATAACTTCACGTATTATAATTAGTAGATTTACATAGCTAAAACATACATGTTAGGATTATCTTTGTTTAAATGGGCTGGTGTTATACATGTATATTATAGTAATTTGTAAAATAACCCCTACATCTAGTTTAACTAGGTAGAACCAGCAGTCCAGAAAAAATGTTTTGTATTAGCACAGGTAGGTATAATTTATAAAGACATATTGAAAACAATTAGGTACAATTGGCCAGATTTTTTTTCTATCTATCAATTTTGGATATTAAAAAAAAAATGAATAAAAATATAAATATGGGTCTTTCTTTAGATCTTAAAAAGAAATTGAATAAAAATACTAAGATTGAGCTCTCAAAAGATTGAGAAGTAGCAGGGTACAACAGTGATGATAGCAGGGGGCAAAGCAGAGATATGTTTTGTAGGAGTCTTTATTAAAAAAAAAAAGCACTTTTTTTTACCATCAACAAAAAGTAGTTGGCAGCAAAAGCTGTTTCAAGTGGCGATTTGCCACTTGAGACCGGGTACTTTTCAGGGCTCTGACTTCTTTCTATGATGGTTTGGGTTCCCATAACAAACACTAGGCCTTAGTGTTCATTTACATGCATTTTATCAGACATCATTTACCAAGGCATTTGCTATACCATTTGTGGATATTGTGGAAAATAATAAAATTAACAAAATCAATCCTTTGATCTCATAAATCAAACATTCACAACTTTTACCACCAAACTAAACCTCACACACTGAAACAACACAATGTCTTATTACAATAAAATATCTTTCCTTAAACTGCAACAAAAAGCCTTCAATGAGACAGCAAATTAATTGCTGCAAATTAATCCTCCTCATCGCCTAATCTGAACCACTATCGTCCAAGCTGATGCATTGCCAATGTGGACAGATGAGCAGACAAGTGAAGGGCTTTAACCAAGTGCGACTGTTGTGGATTATCATGGATTAACTAACACTCCTTGGTGTCATGGAGATGTTACTACCCCCATGATACAAATAAAACACATGTACAGTGGGATCTCTATAAACCAGATCCAGCAGGGACCAATGAAATATACTGGTTTATACAGAGTGCTGGTATAGACAGATGTTATCCAGTGTTATGGAGCTGGATGGGACTTTGAAATCATGCTAGTTTAGACAGAAATCCAGATTAGACAAATGCTGGTTTAAACAGAGTCCACTGTATAAACATGCTAGCCTATAATAAAAAATATTCAGTTAAGCCAGCTCATTTATTCTGCAGATTGCATCTTCTGGACTGCACAAGGCTGGTTATAAATAATAAAATGATGGTTGGTAATCTCAGATAAAGCGATACATCAAGAGTCTGGCATAATATCCCATCAAGTGTGTTTTACAAGTCAGTATAATCAATACAAGTGAAAGCACACAAAATAAAATATCTCAGTTATTATTCTCATGTATAATAAACACAGCTCCCGGAAGACATTTAATAAATATGTCCCATGCTAAAATTAGTTGAGTTCAACATTTAAAAATATAGAGTTGAGATTTTGGGAGATTTGTTTTAAAAATTGGCATCAACTATACACATATTTAATTGTTTGTGAGGATTTCTCAATTTTATTTATCATCTAAGGTTATTTAGGTTAAATTATAATTGCAATGGAGTGAGGTATTAAGAACTTTTTAATAACTATAAAACAAACATGGTTGGTGGGTGGTGGGGAATATGCTACCTTTTGCCTGCACTGATGGATCTAACACATATAATTATAATAAAGCACAAAGAATTTTACCTTTTCTTACCGGTCTCCGTGGCCGAGTGGTTAAGCTATCAGACTTAAGACTGGTAGGTACTGAGATTGAATCTCTCAGTCACCTCGACAGTGTACATGAACCTTAATTGGATGTAAGCACGAAAATCAATATAACCAACCATCCTTTTCTTTGATTTTTTCAGATTTTCTTACAAAAGTTTGTTTTGTTTAAGGATGTCACAGGAGCATATTGATTTTTATCTTATTATTGACTATTGGACGTAAAAAGTAAAGTTTGTTTTATTTAACGACACCACTAGAGCACATTGATTTTTATTGTATCCGCAGCTATTGGACGTTATTCATATGGTAATTTTGACACATTTCTTTTAAAAGAAACCTGCTGCTGCCACATAGGCTACTCTTTTTCAATAAGCAGCAAGGGATCTTTTATATGCACTTTCCCACAAATAGGACAGCACATACCACAACATTTGATGAACAAGTTGTGGAGCACACGTGGGAACAGAAAATAGTCCAAACTGCAGATGGGTCCAGGATGTCTTTAAACATTTTTAAATAATGTCAGATATAATAAGAGGTTATTTTTCTTGATGCAATCTTCCTCTATTAAAAGTAATTTGTTAGATGTTTCTAAGATACAACATAATTCTGTTTATAGTTGACTTATCTTGGTGTTTACCACAAACACTGATTATGACTCACAGCTACGGACAGCTGATTACTAGTATTCAGGAGCGGGATGTAGCTCAGTCGGTAGCATGCCCACATTTGAAGTGGTCGGTTGTGGGATTGATCCTTCTCAGTGGACCCATCTGCAGTTTGGGCTATTTTCTGTTTCAACCAGTGCTCCACAACTGGTTCAACAAAGGCAGTGGTATGTGTTGTCCTGTCTATGGGAAAGTGCATACAAAAGATCCCTAGCTGCTCATCGAAAAGAGTTGCTTATGTGGTGGTAGCAGGCTTCCTCTAAAAATTTGTCAAAATTATCATATGAATGACATCCAAAAGCTCCTGATAAGATAAAAATCAATGTGCTCTAGTGGTGTCCTTAAACAAAACAAACTTTACTGATTACAATTCACACTTGATATTTATAAAAGTGCAGATTACGATTCCAATTATCTAATGATGTTTATGAGTAATATGTTCTTTCCTAAATTATTAAAGTCAGATGTCGAGGTCAGTTGTAAAGCACTCCAAGATATAAATTCATGAATCTGACAAAATACTAATTATGATTAAATTATGAAAATAAATTTTTAAATATCACAAAAGTAACATTAAAATAATGTAAAAACTAAAAAATCTGAAATTATGAATTAATAAATTGCTTCATAAAATTATACATTTAAACCTTTTTTATTATCAAGTAGCATGTAAAATTACAAAATAAATATTTGTTAAAATTACAAATTAACATTGTTTCCAAAAATATGTTTCTTAAAATTATACATTATTTCTTAAAATCATACAATAACAAATTACAATAAAAATTAATGATAAATGTATATTTTTAAATCAGGGTATCATTCTTCATACAGTTACATACAATGTTATATAATTAGCAACCCATTCGAATTAACCCCAGGTAATCATTGTTCATACAATGTTATATAATTAACAACCGATTTGAAAAAAAAACAGGTAATCATTGTTCATGTTATTTAATTAGCAGCCCATTTGAATTAACCCGAGGTAATCATTGTTCATACAATGTTATATAATTAACAACCCATTTGAATTAACCCCAGGTAATCATTGTTCATGTTATATAATTAACAACCCATTTGAATTAACCCCAGGTAATTATTGTTCATGTTATATAATTAACAACCCATCTGAATTAACCCCAGGTAATGTGAATGTGAAACATTTCCACACCAAGACACCCATTCTCTGTAATAGCGCAGGTATTGACAGTCATTCTAAGTGTAGAGGGATACACAGCATTAGCCAGCAGGGCAGCCTGTGACCCTTTGATCTGGTGAATGCAAACCACAGGTATGCAAGATATCTCAAATCACAGGTTCTATCGTGGGTCACCTTGACCTTGCAGTGAACATCAGTATTCATGCAGGGTTCGTGTCGCAAGAGTTTATTTAAGAACACGGGATATCAGGAAGTACTTGTAATGTTTACAATGGTTGGTCGACTCCAAACTTACATCTTGAGGTAAAAGTAACAACCACATATTTTTTGTTATGTCACTATTACGTATTAGATAAAACAGGTAAATAAATATATTCATCATCTTAAGAAGGTATTACTTGGCCCAAGCCAACTTTGTTTTTGAAAGCCGGATAGATAAAATGTTTCAAAGTTAACAAACATTTCAGACTGTGCTTGCTTAAATGTGTATATTCCATAATGCATTACAGTAAAGTAAATGTTTGAATCAAAGTTCTCCAATGTCGGATGACTAGTTTTTGAATGGATAAGCATAGATCGTAAATTTCGTTAAATATATACAAAACGAAACTGCAAATTATTATTCATACCTGTAAATTGAGTATTTACCGGGTAATCCATGAAATAAAAACAGTTCCTTACGAAGACAAAGTCCTCAGTAACATGTATGGCCATCATTACATAGCTTGTCAACATCCAGGAACCAAATGTTACATCATTAGTTTTCGATAACCCTGAATGGAAGTTCCATTTTTTTTTTTTAATTGACAGTAGTTACCTCCCTTAGGTATTGTAGACCGCTAGTATAATTAGTAAACATAGCCGACGACGCTTTGATCTCTATTTATATCGCGAGAAATCCTGAACAAAACAGCTGTTCAAAAACTAATGATCGTTCCAGAAGTGTGATTACCAAAATAAAAACTTTAGTGGCTCAAACTAACTTTCTACTGTATGATTTATTTTTATTTAATTGGTGTGCCTGCCCAATTAAGATAAAATAGAAAATGGTTTTCATAGTTTGTACAAAGTGACATTCAAACTGATTATTTTAGTATGTATGACTAATGGCCATTATGTTCAATATTATATTAGAAGTAACGTTTGTTTTATTTAACAATGCCACTATCTAGAGCATATTGTCAGTCAATCATTGACTGCTTTTTAATAACCGGTTCAGTGTTCTCACTTGCCAAAAATTAAAGGGGGTATCAACATCCAAATAAAATGATCATTCATTAATTTTTCAAAAATCTAGGCCCCAGCCTCCCATACTTCAAAGTCAAAATAACATTTATATAGTTAGCTGGTTCTTTTTCTTTTATACTAGGGGAGCGGGATGTAGCTCAGTCGGTAGTGTGTCCGCCTTGAAGCTGTCGGTCATCAGATCGATCCTTCTCAGTGGATTTGCAGTTTGGGCTAATTTCCATTCCAACCAGTGCTCCACAACTGGTTCATCAAAGGCTGTGGTATCTGCTGTACTGTCTGCTGGAAAGTGCTTATAAAAGATCCCTTGCTGTTTATCGAAAAGAGTAGACTAGCATCTGTGGCGGCAGCAGGTTTCCTCTAAAAACATGTGTCTAAATGACCATAATAATAATATGTATCATGTCCAATAACCGATGAGATAAAAATAAATGTGCTCCAGTGGCATCGTTAAATTAAAAAACTTTACTTTTATACTATTCATTTTACAATTTTAAATTAGTATCAATGCTATCATAGAAACAGGCCCTGCAGTATCTAATAAAAGTAATATACATCGTAACATGTATATTGGCTTTAGTGACTCTAAAAAAATGATTTTACCCTAAAACTATTTTGGTGATAAAAATCAGACAGTCAATTACAAATTTATTAGTATAATAGTTAATACAAACATAACACTGTCACAGTAGCCTAAAACTAAAATGGTGTTGGATTTTTTTTTTTTTTTTTTTTTTTTTTTATAAATTATGTGATTATGGGTCAAAATTATGCCTTAATTTGTCGTTCTTTGTTCAAAATAAATGTAAAACAATTTTTTATATAAAACAGTAACAATGCCAAAGCCTTTTTCATTGAGCAGTAAAACAATCAATTTGGCACCCAGCCTCGGGTAGGGTCAATGAAGGAAGAAATGGGTAGCTTGCACTGACTCAGTGACTGTTGAGTGTTGTAGGCATTAAAACCTAATCTTTTATTCTAAATCGATCAAATGACCTTCAACACCTCAAATTCTCAGAATTGTTTATTACCTTGCATAGCTAAATTGTCACAAGACAAGACTTATCGGTATGTGGTAAGCCCTCCACCCACGCCAATTACTTCAACTCTGACAAGGTCAGCGAGTGGGTGGACTTTACTACGATCAGCTGACGATGACAACATCGTGACAAGACCGCAAGTTTAATTAGCTAACGAGAGCCTTCAATCAAATACCTTGTCACTTTGACTGCTGCCGCTATCCCCGTAGATCAACATACAACGACATGTCCATGGATTGCAGTTAAAATGCTCCCGAATGCATTCATTTCAGAGCTCTCAATTCAAACAAAAACATAAAGCATGCCTCATACACCGCCATTTCCGTAGTGAGTGCGCATGCTCAATAAACATAATATCACGTGGGCACTGTCAGTGATCTTCTTTCGGCGATGATCAAAGGCTAACAGTAAAACCGCAAACATTTAACCTGTGACATAACACGGGTACAACTGAGGTGTCCAGTAACGGGACTCTAAAAAAATTATTTCAGTATTTGGTGATATAATATGTAGAGGCTGCTTTTGTTTTAACTGTGTGTACGTATCCGTGACATACACAGGCATCGGTCAACGCGTACAGATTACACAATCTTTGTTTATGTTCCAATTAGAGACCCACACACAATGATAATGACAATGTGACAATAAATGCTGTCATTTCATCGGAATTGGTATTTTGTAGGCGTAGCTGGGAGCTAGTAAAACCACTCAGTTTATTATTGATTGTTCAGTTTGTTGATTTAATAAAGAATCGTGCAATTAGAAATATTATTATATAAATAAATAGTCCTAATTTATTTTAAACAAAAGTTTGGAGTAAAGTTCATTTAATTATAATGGTGTTTGTGTGTGTGTGTGTGTGTGCGTGCGTGCGTGTGTGTAAGTGTGTGTAAGTGTGTGTGTGTGTGTTTTGGTTAGGGGAAACAATTTTTGCATGGGGTGCATGTATATGTTCTTGACAATACCATTCATCACAATATTTCAAAGCATTGATCAATAAAGTATATCGCTATAATTACAATTGATAATATACATAAATTATATCGTTATAAATATATTGGTGAACAAAATTATAATATAGAAAAAAAAGAATTCATTATTTTTATTTAAATTATTTCTTAAACAATGCTATGATAAATAGTACAAATATAATGAATGTATATACTAGTATGTATATATTAAATTGGTTTTGAAAGATATATAATATGAAGTAATACAACCATGAATATTTTAAAAGCAAAATTAATTTAACGTTAGGTACAAATCTAAAACAATAACAAAACAAACTAATATGAACAAAACACATGAACCTGCATATATAGGCCTATAGCAACAGCTTTTCTTTTCATAAACAATTAAAAACTGACGACAAAATTATGTTACAAATACTTGTTATTTTATTAAATTCAAAACACTGTTTCTTTTATTTTTTCGTGTCAAACCTATCACTACCACACATACGCAAAGAAATATAGTTCCTTTATAAATAATGAATAAATAAATAAATGTATGATATATAATGAAAACGTTTTGAGGTTTACTGTTTATAACATAAGTGATAATTATATGCATTTATTTACTGAAACAGAGTTAGTTCGCGTGTCGTGTATTATTGCGATACTGTGGGAACTAGCGCGCGGAGTAATCTACGTGTCGGTCGGTTGAGTCAGAAACCGTAGGATCGGTCTGTATAAAGTTACGCGCTGAATGTTTTAATCTCATTCACGAAACCGCAGACCAGTGCGGCTGACTGTCAACTTGTTCTAGGTAGTCACGCGCCTATATCTAACCACATGCATTTACCCACAGATCTTAACGGTGTGTCGCCGTTTCCCGACTCCCCTCATACGATGTCAAGCGACGCCCTCCCCGGGGGCCCGGGTGAGAAGATGTACACGTCAATACTGAGTGACCACCCGGGGGAGTTGGTGCGGACGGGAAGTCCGAATTTCGTGTGTTCGGTGTTGCCGTCGCATTGGAGATCAAACAAAACGTTACCTGTGGCTTTCAAAGTGGTGGCACTAGGTGACGTAAAGGATGGAACGAAAGTTTGTGTGTCGGCTGGAAACGACGACAACTACTGCGCCGAAATGAGGAATTATACAGCCTACATGAAGAACCAAGTGGCAAAATTCAGTGACTTACGATTTGTTGGACGTAGTGGACGAGGTAAGAACGTTGACAACATTTCTATTGTTATATGTCGTGGTAGTTGTGGTGGTTCATTTGTTATAGTCGTCGTCGTCGTTGTTGTAGTAGTGATGGTAATAATACGTGGTAGTTGTAGTAGCGTTGGATGCAACTGCCAATATGTCACCAATCACCACCTTATCGGAAAGAGTAGCCTATGTGGGGGCATTGGGTTTTCTGAAAAAATATGTCAAATGACTATAATTTTATGTATGACGTCCAATAACCGATGATAAGATACAAATCAATGTGTTCTAGTGGCGTCATTAAATAAAATAAATTTTGCTTTCCAATCACCACACAATATTTGACGCATAATATCTGTTAAACTTTGATAGGACGTCGTTAAACATTCCTTTCCTTTTCAGTAACCACACACATACAATTATCTATGTACATAACTTGGTAAATATACATGTATCTAAATAACTAAACACCCAGATATAATCAATGTATGGTTTGTTTAATAGTTTATTCTGAAACTATGTTTAAGATATTATTTTCCAGACTTCACAAAAAATTGAATTTATTTAATATAATGATGTGTTTCTATGCAGTTGTGTATAATTTTGAAGTCAGAATTAAATAAAATAATGTTTGTTGATGGTGTACCTATATTATAATGGACAAATCAATTAATTAATCAATCAAAGAATTAATTAATTGATACCCTAGAGTATTTTAATGTTATTTAGTATTGTAAGACAAGGTTCTCTTCTCTCTTTTACTTTCTTCCTTCTTTTTCTTTTTTTTCCTTATTTTTTTGGTTCTTTGAAATTTTATTTTTCATTTTAACATTTTCATTAATTTTCCGTTTATTTATTTATGGTATACGGTGTTCATTATTATTTATAAATTATAATATCGATAATTTTATTCGTGTTTTGTTAGATTATAAAGTTTTAATATATTATTCCTTATACAACAAAACTATGTCTTATTTTTAAATATTAATTTCTTTTTATTTTAATATTGTACAATACAAAGTACTATATTGCTGATGTTCAACATGTCACGTTATTATTATCATTTTCCTCAGATCATACATTAACATTTAGAGTCGATTTTAATATCAAATATGCTAACAAATATTTTGTTTCAGAATTTTTTTTAATATTGGCAGAATATCCTTGGAATTTTGATAAGACAAAATTAATACTAATTCCTCTCCCAATTTGTATTTTACAAAATACATGTAATAACAATAATTGTCCATTGGTTACTTTCTCTGTGGGGAGGATACTGCTTGAATCTTTTTGTACTGTATTTACCATAACAGATATTAAATTTGTATTTGAGTAGGCCTATTGATTAGACAGTGAGAAATCTAATTGTGATTATAATGATAATAATAATTAAATAACTTAGTTATGAATTATTAGTTTAATTATACGTAGATGAATGCAAGTGGAGATAATACCTAAGTGAGATATTTCCTGACTTATGTGTTGAAACCGAACACAGAAAGTATATTATCTTGTGGTGTATTACGCGTGATTAGTTCACGGAAGTGGTCTGTCGTGCCGTTAAGTCATGCCCGAGGATTGGTAAGTACGGCAAAGTGTGTAATCCGTGCTCATACGCGCTGGGACCGCCACAACATGCGTAATAACCTGCCCGCTAATTACTCAATTACTTCTCTTTTCAGTGCACCTCACTCATATACATGTAGTAATATTTCCTTTTTAAGTATTTTTTTTAAGTTCATTAATTTTTTTTAACTTTTTGTTACAGCTACTTATTTATCTGGACCAATTTGTTCTATGAATGAACTAAGTTACGTAATTACTCGTCATCATTTCGTTCTAAAGTACATACGGTACAATATTTTTTGACTTTTTTAAACAATATTTATTGACGTTTAATGATGTTTGGTATTAACCATCATGCAATGCCTATATTATTATTATTAAGGTATCTCCCTAACATTGACAGACATGGCAAAACAAAAAGGACATATAGTAATTAGAGTGAGAAAGACAAAAGGAGATAGAGAGAGATGTCTGTCTAGCAGTATCATAATAGCCTATAAAGCAGATACATGCGATAACAAAAATGCCCACCCTTTAATATGCATGTAATGTAAATGTTCTCCGTTTAGAGAATGGCAAATTATAACTTGTCATAGCCGTTTAAAATTCTCTGTTGTTTAAAATTGTTTTGTGTGTTCGTCGCTGCGACATTTATAGCCTATGTGTGAATCTAGCATTACTATATATTTTTACAGTCAAAGATTTATAATATTAAACTTTTTAATATTATTAGCATTTACCCGAACTAGCTGATATACACATTTTTATAGCATGGTAATAGCTTATATACAGAAGATGCTTGAAAAGTAGCATCAAATAATATACACCTTGCTAATGACAATAATAATTATCAATTAATCTGTGCATAACACGTCATGACCTTCGCTGCATGAAAGTTCCGTTATCACAGTTAGTTTGCGGGGAACATGCCTATTGTTGACAAAGATTACATAAATAATATGCACACAGTTTATGACACAGCTTGTTTATCTGCATAAAACCGTGCATTACACTTTTTAACCTAAGTCGTGGCAAAGTTCCGGGATTAAATGGTTTATTGTTCTACATATATCATGCATTAAATTGTATTTCCGGATAAGCGCGCGGTCACGTCATTGGAGCCAACTATGTCTGATGTAGCAGCTTTTAGTTTCATTTCCTTGTGTGAAAATTAATTTACCCTCTGACCAAGAGTCACCACAACTGTAGAGTTTCCTTGTTTCGTCTGATTAACGATGTAAGAGATATGCCTTTTCTTTGTCGACGGAGACTAGTATGATTTGGCGAAGAGACAAAGACTTTTAGCTTCTTATGCAAATTTAGATCAAATATGACGTGATCCAAAACCATAGAAAAGTATTGGCAGACTTCCACGGACAAAGCTGTCTTGGCATTGCGTGGTTCGGGCGTGTGTTTTACGTCGATTTTTCCTCCCGGCCTTTCGTTTTAATTAGAAAGGAAATCCCTGTCACGAAAGGGCATTCGTTGTTTTAAGATTGGCAACAAGAAAAGTGAAATGCTACAACCCGTTTATTATGGTATCGGGTGTCGATCAGTTATGTGGAATTCAGAAGACTTCCCGTGGTTTCTGTAACATGGTGCAGGTGCGTGGCGTGTATGATGCGGTGCACCACATCCCATCTAATACCGACCCAAACATTGGCTCCTGTAGTCCTACTAATTGTCTATGATTACATCCCAGAGGAACGTAATAAATCGTTTTCATTTTCAATTAATGTAACAAAGTGATTTTTTTATATAGATTGTTGTTTATTTGTTTGTTTGTTTTGGGGTTGTTGTTTTTTCATTTGATGAAGTTCTTTTTGACATTTTTTTATCTTTTATCTTCTTTTTTTCTCACAACTATATTACATAAATTAGCAAAAATTATTATGTTGTAATTTAAAATCCCATACATTTTTTTATTGTTTTCTTAGTGTTTTTGTTTGTTTATAATTTGTTTAGGGTTTTAATGAAAAAAGTTATAATTTATAATAAATATATAATAAACAAATAAACATTTCTGTCTTTGAAAACTGTTGTGAAGTTTTCACATTGAATAACCATGGATTACTATAAATAGTTTAGTGATAGGCTACAGTACTGTAAAAATGGAAGAATGTTTTAATACAATTATCATTTAAAATGACGTGATATATTTAATGATGTGTATTGATTATACTGCAATAGTAAAATAGTACAAACGTGTAGTGTCAAGTAGGATGCACTGAAATACACAAAGGAAATCCTGATCGTAATCCTGCGGTGGGTTTATTGTTTGTAGCTTCACTGTTACGCCATTACAACATTACCGGCACATTCCGTGCGATGCTTCAAGTCTGGGATGGGTTATTGTTCTTGCTGACCGCAAACTCTCTCTTTCTCTTCGGTTTGAACGGTTTCCCTCTCGGCTAGTTCGGTGGTGTGGTCAACCGCGGCCACAACTCAATAAAACAATTGTTTACAGTAAAGGTAATGCAATACATTTCACTGGACGTTGTGGGGACAGTGATAGTCCATTGACAGTTTATATGTAATTATTATAGCATTTTAAACATTAAACTTTGTAAACGTTTAATATTATACTTATAGAAGAATAGAAAACGTGAATGTAGATCTACGAGTGTTGTCAGTGGCGGATCTAGCGGGGGCTCCTACCGGTATCTACGCCCCCCTCTCATTATAGTTAGATTTTTACTTTGGGTAAAACAGGCCTAGTGTTAAATAACGTATCTTTTGATTGCCACTTTCAAACTTCCTATTGGATCTGCTTCTGGTAGAATTTATTTTATGTAATGCTCTTAAAACAAGTTTGTAGCCAAGCCAAATGTTTTATTTAAAAAGTAATCGTGCCAAATACGTTCATAGTGTTTGTAGGCACTTGCATGTTTCTGAGAGCAACTGCAACTTTCCGAGTTTTAGTGTGAAAAATAAAAAATATGCATTTGACAGTTTGCCAGATATTTTCAAATAAATTATTTATGGGACTTGCTATTTAAAAAGATGGCAGTGGCGGATCTAGGGGTGGGTCACCCCCTCCCCCCACACACACCAGTGGCGGATCCAGAAATTCCATTTAGAGGGGCCCCCAATGACAAGCCTAAGTGATACAAACGTTTCCGAAAATATTTACAACGTAAAAAATTGAAAAATCACACAATTTAGGGGGGCTCGGGCCCGCGAAAAAAGGCCTAGATCCGCCACTGCACACTAATATTTTACGTTGGAAATATTTTTGGGAACGTTTGTGGCACTTAGGCTCATGTCATTGGGCCCCTAAATGGATTTTCTGGATACCAATTTTCAAGATTTTTAAAATAAATATATCGCGATGTTGATGCGGTCATTCTTTTTGTCCTTTGAGATTTGATCAGGTTATTTGACTAACTGAACAGACGTACAGACAGTGGAAAACCAAAACAAATAATTACATTTTTTAATCAGATATAACTTAAATCACTTAAAAACAATCTCTAGACATGTTAGTTGATTTAATGGCATTACATGTGTTATTATTTAACCAGGCGGTTGCGGTAGCTACGGGTGGAACAATTCGTTGGGTTTTAAAGATTTCGTGGCTTGCGCGTGTAACTAACGGTCGCGCGACTAACGGTCCATGCGAAGCGGGTTAGGAATGACAAGACATAGAAATGTGTTTTAACAAAGGCACTTCAGTGTTTTCCTTTTTTATACCATTCATTGAGGAACCGCGAGGGTATTGAAGCAAACCCATGTGTTAAAATTGCCCCAAGTTGATTACTTTTGTCTTGCATAACAAAAAGAGTTCTTCCAAAGAGGAGGAGTTTCCAAAGCTCTGCTCCACACGAGAACAAAGGGAGTGAACTACGGCAGATGTGTTTCCTTCGCAACTCGTCGGTTTTCATCGCTTCTTTGGAAAAAAACGCCAGCTTTATGAAAAACACACACTTTTATTATTTTTATAAGTTATATCAAGAGATCGGTGACAGTTAATCTTTGAAATGCGTGTAATTAAAATAAACAGTGAATGTCCGTCGTGGGTCGGCCACTTACAGCTCCATGCGAAATCTGATTTTTATTTTCATTTTTTCTTAATATGCAGTTTAATAAATAAAAAATAAAACCTCAATGAGTGTGTAGGATGCTCTTATGCTTTAAAAAGAGCATGATAGCTAGAAAATCCCACCTGCCAGTAGTAGCTATGGTCATCAACGACCGTTATTGATTTTACGCTACACAAGGATAATGTTCAAACGCAAATGTATGTCTGCAATTCAATTTGGAAGCTGGAAATAGTGACAACGCCACCTAGGTATATACGTGGGTGACTGTCGTGAATTATGCGACACACAACTGAACATGTACGCTTAAACGTAGGCCCTACTACGTGTTCCAGTATTGCTGGCTTCAGTAGGTGGGCGACGGCGTTTCGTCTTGTAATGTCGGCTATGCTATTTTAGCACTTTTAATGCGACGTGCCACACGACGCCGTAGTGTGGTGTGGTGGGTGGAAGTAAACCAGGTAGATGATTAAGCTTACAGATATTGATGGTAGTATGCAATGCAAGATCATTGGTTTCATACTGAGGGGGAGAAAGTATCTCTTTCAGTGTTACGGTTACTGGGTCAAGTCATAAATTGCTGCCGATGACTAAGATGTTTTTTTAATCTAAATGCAAATGATGATTAAAATGGTTTGCAATAGTCACCAATAAACAACAACCAGCCACCAAAACCTAGCATTATTAGTTTCAGGATGGAGGTGGTTATTTTTATTGTTGTTGTTATTTGTTCGAATGGGTTATTATTCTTAAATGATGTCATTAACCGTATTTTAGCACTAATGAACCGTTGAGGTAGGAATAGACGATCAACGTAGCATGAACCTTTGACGATGGAGAGCAAGATGACCGATGATAATGGCGTATATATATATTAATTGGAAAGAAGATGCGTTTTTTTTAAGAACCTCAGTACAAATAGTCATTACAAATAGTCATCCATTATTACATGTTATACTCTAAGTTTAATACCTAATAACGGCTTCGTTTGAAGTTTACGAGGTGGTGAAATGCTTAAATTGGGTGTTTGAGCACTGTTGTAGCTTAAAAACAAAAACTAAATCGAACTGTTAAGAAAAGCTAGAGGCACCAGAAGCAATACAATCCGCAGCGGCGGGGGCGATTATTTCAAATGATTTTATTATTTTCCTTTATAAATGTTCACATGCGGCAGAGTTCTATATGCACTTTACATCAGTTGTATATGGTTTTTCTTTTCTTATATTGAATAACGTGTACCATCTTTGTAAATTTTATTCATTACTACAGAAAGAAAATATATTTTAAACGCTTTAAAAAGAATAGGACAACGGACAGTTGCCTCACCCTAACCCCGTTCCACCGGACTCTGAGAATTGAAATAAGCTCAAAATGCTATCAGATAAATTCGGAGATACCTAATCTTTTGTATTTTATGTTTTAACGTATAAATTGTGTTTTACTATAAGGAAATCGTGCTAAGAGAACCTGCAAGGAGATAACAATAAAACTGAAGACGGAGCTGATCGGATTAATGTGGGATTGTCAATCGCTTTAACCTCGACAAATGTCTTGACCTTACCATATCACCGCTCATTCATACCGTTTTGTTCTGCATAGCGCAAACACAATGCCACTTGAGTTGTCATGCGTAGGCTTAATATGTGTGTAGCCTTAAATAATACTCCTCTACATCCAGCTAGACCACACATTTCACACTCTGTGAAAGTATATTTAATACTGTAAATTAAGATTTACATAGATCAGGAATAAATTATATTCTGTAAGGGGCAAAATAAAACACGAGCTACCAAATAGTTTGTTAATATTTGAAATTGTTCAAAGATATGCATGCGATGATTCGCAATTATCATGGGCACCTTATATACTCTATATATTTTTTTATATAACTGTTATCATTCTCAAAACCGTATTTCAGAACGAGAGAGACCATGGGATATCCAAGTAAATTCGTGAGGAGTTGCCCCCATGAACCACTGCAAAAAATCCTCAGACATAAAAGATTAACGAATAGGCCTACAAGGTGTAGGGTTATTATAGGGGTAGAGTTATGGTTAGATTTCTTAACAGACCTTCAATGTAGCGAACCTGCAGAATATAGACCAACCGCAGTTTCAGAAGTGTTACTTAAGACATCGCAAATTCTTGACTCATCTCTTCACTGACAATATACATTTTAATATTAAACAAAAACTGTATCTACAACTTGAGTTTTACACATAATTTCCGCTCCAACACAGAAAAACAGTTATTAAAATTAGTTATATAGAAGATGAGACATCTAAAAGAGTTGTTTTCATTCTTTTGTGTAACCATGCACCGGAAATATTAAGCTGGAACCGTGGAAGGGAATTTCCGGTCAGTGACAAAGTTCTGGGGGTAACATTCATGTCATTCCTGTTGGCTAAGTGATTAAGTTGTTTGGGACAGCCGCGTTCTGTTGTTTAGCACGATTGGTCTGCTTGGTATTTTGAGTCACAACCGCAAACCTGGACTGAAGCCAGATGGGTTAGAACAAAAACTCCCGCACCCCCGCATCAATATGTGAAGGTCGTTGTGGAGAACTTGACTCATCCTGACTAAAACCAAACATGTTTGCCGACATGCTACTGCGTATTTTCTGCACCAGGTGTGCAAGTGATTAACCTGTTCCATTTCATGTGCTAATATGTATGATCTTGACTCTTTAATGCAACGTGTTACATGCGTTTGGCATGTGGCTGTTGATTAAAGAGTAACAAATGTTACTGCTTTGGTTTCTTTTGTAAACATATGTTACATGTGTTTGGCACCAAGTGGTTGTTGATTAGAGAGTAGCCTTTATAATTTCTTTTGTAGACTATTTTTGCATGTGTATCGTATCTAGGAGCTTTCGATTAAATAATAGCCTATGTGGTTTATTTTCTAGACCATGAGTCAGATAGGTTTGATACTTAGCTGTCGATTAAAGGATAGCCTATATGGTTTCTTTTGTAGACTATTTGTCGCATGTGTGTGATACCTAGTAGCTGTTGATTAAAGAGTAACCTGTGTGGTTTTTTTGTAGACCATGTGTCGGACATGTTTGATGCTTTGTAGCTGTTGATTAAAGTAATGGGATAGGCATACTTAAACAAACATTTTTTTTTCTTTTCAATCACATCAGACTCGTAATTTCTCGTAGTGTATCACAGTATGTGTAGGAGGGATGTGTATCTTCACCGACAGTCAAAAATGTTAAAGGAAAACAAATTGTGGCTTACAGAGATCCATCCTTTGCTGTGAAAGTCTTGGCTGCAGGTCTAGTAAATAAAGGTGGATGTCATACCTTAATGTGAGGGTTAGCCTGAGGTTAAAATGCTGTTTACGATCTGTGTGTTATAATCCACCTGTAAACCAAACATTCTAGTTTGGATATAATAGTCAAGAGTTTCAAAAACGTGCGTGCGTGTGTACACGTGTGTACACGTGTGTATATATGTGTGCGCGCGCGTGCGTGTGTGTGCGTGTCATTTACGTGCATGCCTACAGCATAAACTCGCTGTTTCTCTTTTTAATTAGCAACAATGTTTTGTAGTTCACCTTACCCCACAGTACAAACAACATTAAAATATATGTATACTAGTCAGTGGCGGATCCAGAAATTCCATTTAGGGGGGACCCCAATGACAAGCCTAATGTCCCCAAAAGTTCCCAAAAATATTTACAATGTAAAAAATAGAAAAATGGCTAAATTTAGGGGGGCCTGGCCCCCCTAGATCCGCCACTGCTAGGTAGAAGGGAAAATGGCACGATGAGTCCCATATAAAGAAAGGATTGATCCTGCTATCCACGGCATCTGGAGGATTGATCCTGCGATCCACGGCATCTGGAGGATTGATCCTGCGATCCATGGCATCTCCAGAGGATTGATCCTGCGACCCATGGCATCTCCGGAGGATTGATCCTGCAAACCATAGCATTGATAGCTTTACCGCTGAGATATGCTCTGAGGTTCTGCTCTCGAGTTGTTGAGAGACGACCACGTGTCAGCAGCAATCACTCGGTTCAGTGCCGCTAGCTGCGGGAGACTGGCTTTGTTTGTGTAATAATCGCCGTTTAATACAAACTCCTTGTTTCCCTTTGCCGTGCAAAGCAGCGTTTTTACACTTTTGTGTTTTATAATCAAGATTCATTGTCTGATTCTAAGCCGCGAAATCACTCCTCGTCGCTGTGAATAAATGATTAACGACATATCATAAACAATATGCCGACCTTTATTGCAATCACGCCCGTCCATGTGAAACCATTATTTTTTCTTCTTTTAAATTTTTTTAATTTAATTTTTGTTTCTTTTTTTCGTTTTTCCTTTTCTTATTTTTTATCTTTTTTTTCTTATTTTTATCATATTTTTACACCTTTTTTTTCTTATTTTTTCATCTTGTTTTTTTTCTTTGTGACAGAAAATGCAGGGCGTAATCTGAGTGTGCAAATGAGGGTGTATTGTTAGGAAAAAGTGAAAATTATTAAGATAGATTTTCTTTTCTTTTGAAATAAGTTGATCCTAAATATCGCTCTATGAGTATGAGGTTCAACCAGTAAGGTTTAGTGGGTACCTGTTCTCTTCATCTTTGAAAATCAGTCATGATTATTGGATGGTTTTATTTATTGTCATGCTTACATCCAATCAAGATTCATTATTGTTACCATGGGCACACAACTTAACTTCCTGAGCTGTCTGTTCAGGACATGAAAGTACGTCATAGGATAAACATGAAGGGATCTTTTATTATGCACTATCTGACAAGATAGCACAAACCACTGTCTTTGTGGACCATTGGTCTGATATCTATCTCATTGAGCTTTGTCGAACACTCAATGCCATGCCTTGACTTTGAAGGAGAATTAAACTTCATCGTATACTTTAACGTCATACAGATTGAGTTTAGACTTTAAAATCTGTACAAGGAGTTGACCTATCCTCATGAGTCAAGCGTAATTAGAGATCATTAAGACAAAATAATAGTGTATTATTCTAGAATTGCTGCATATTATCCCGTCCACGACTTGCATTATATCTGTCTATTTTCAGGAAAGAGCTTTGCTTTGACCATCACTGTGAGCTGTAACCCACCGGAAGTAGCGGTCTACCAGAAAGCCATCAAGGTCACGGTCGACGGACCTAGGGAACCTAGAAGTAAGACAAGTAAGCTTGTTTAAAGCTTTTGTGGTTGTACATGTAATGTTGGGCAGAACGTAGTGTTTGTGGCAGAATATGCTAAACTTTCTTTCAATCAATTCGCTGCAACATCTGTTTCATAAAGCATGGCTTGTAGTGATGTAATGATTTCAGACTTGTCAGGATTAACAAATCCTACTTATTATGCAGTCTGTGCTGTTACTGCATGCTTGTTTCATAAAGGTAAAGGAAATTAAAACCAAATGGCATTACGTCATTTATACACTTGAGACAAAGCTGGGGTTGCATGCACTTCTGCCTCATCCAACCCACGTTTTACATGTGACTTTCATGTTAAATATAGTCTGACTAAAATTGTATATATAATTACGTACAAAGTAAAATAGGCTGGTCAATCAAACATCATTTCAGTCAGTGATGCATCATGTTGTAGAATGACCTCTGAATGTTTACCATAAAACAATAATCTTGAAATTATTTCTAATAATACCATTGATGGAAGAAAGGTCTTCACCCTCCTCTTGCACTGACAGTCTTTTTAAACCTAATCCCTGTATAATGAGAATTCGCAAACACAACTAAACATGTTTGCGATGTGACTATGGGTGTTTAATAAAGCCAAACGGTGTCGGGTAATAATCGGGGTGACAACAGTCTTCCTGTGTCAACACTGACAACACTGGAGTGAGACCCTCCCAGTTGTCCGACGACACGTGCCGACTCTCACGACATCGCGACCGGTCAGCGGAATACAAGCAAAAAACAGATTAGAGTTAGCCGACCTTACAACCCTTCTGAGAGCGCTAAATAATAGCAACTGGATGATGATCGTCAGGCAATGCTTGATGCTTTCAGGCACAACCAAATTGCTCACAATAATAGCCACTGGCTATTCTAAAAAAAGATGAGGAGTTTTGATGCTGGAGAAATAATGTCCACTCTCGAGTGGGTATCTGACAGAGCGAAACATTTAGCATAAGCCGCGAAGTCTAAATGACCATCACGCCGCACGACCCACCTGCCGACCGCTGGACGATACGTTGGTGGCATTGTCTGCACAAGAGTGTGGGTTTTACACGCAGGATCATCAATTCCAAACGCCGAGTGTAGCCACAGACAGCCTGTTATTTGTGGATTATCAATCGCAAAGTAAAAGCCTTGTTCGTAGTGTATCGTTTTGTCCGTACCCGGCGCTCATGACAGTCCAGTTTGGCCAGCACGTGGCCTCTGTATCCATTTTTTGTGTCCATTGTTCACGCAAACATAATTCGTTTTCATATCTTCAGGCAAAACAGCTTTCTATGGAGATTCAGAACACACCATTTATTAATTTTAAGAGATTGGAGATAAAACATTGAATGCATTATTTTACGATAAATCTCCTGCCTCGGAAAGTAGACACAGCTTATTGCTCTTTCATTTGCTTTATCTTTCAATATGCTTTACGTTTATCCTTTTTATGATCTTTGTCTTCTTTGTGATGTGTAAAGCGTCCTGGTCAGATTAGTGTCCTACCAGTCAATGCCCCCGATGAAAACACAATATTTCATTCTATCTATACCGCTTTATCTGAACTATTATATTAATTAAACAAGTTCAATTCGGGTGACTTCAGCCAAAAAAATAGATACTATTAAAAACTCAGATATTAGAATACAGTCCAGTAAAAGCATACAGGACAACGACAATTTGTTTATCTGCCTTTTGATGCATGCTTGACCAGTATCAGTGTCGTATATTTTAGCATTTTAAAATTTATATTCAATATTTTTTAGATTTGTGTAATGTAGAATTCTTGTGATGTGGCTACAATTATTTTTATATAAAAAAACAGAGATGGCATTATTTTATTAAATATTCTGATAAACAAAATTATTGTTATTTTTTAATTCATATTTGTTGTTAATAAATATAACGATATGAGCCAGAAACATCTGCTTTTTTATGTCTAGGAAACTGCATTGTTAATTCTACTGCAATGGCATGTACAGTGTACTCTGTCTAAACCGGATCCTTATGGGACCAGGAAAACATGCTGGTTTAGACAGGTGCTGGATTAGACAGAGTTTTTCTAGTGTTATAAGTCAATTTGGGACTGAAAAATGAATCCTGTTTAGACAGATTTCTACATTAGATAGATGCCGGTTTGGATAGAATGCATTGTAAACACAAATCAATTTGTTTTAATTCATTTCATTGTTTTCAAAAAAAAACATATGCGCAAAAGGGTTATGCAAAAAATATTTGCAGTTATGCAGAATTTCAATTTGTATACCGCTCAATAATAACCAATGTTTTGTCCATAACCTGACAACGAGGAATGTAAAAACAAGCTGTAGTTGCCAACTGACAAGACCATTAGTCTCAAGGTCCAGTTGTAATGGGAGGCAGATGGATAAAGAATCAATTAGGCACCACGTTGTTTACGAAACACTGCAGTTGTAAAAACATCACATTGGCAATAAATTGCTACACTTGAGCATAAATGTTCAATGAAGTAACCATTTTAAAATGAATAAAAGTTAAATTTTGTTTGATTTAATGATGTCACTATTTAGAGCACATTGTTTAATCATTGGCTATTGTACACCAAACATATTGTCACTCTGAAACATTGTAGAGGAAACCCTCACCTGCCACATAGGCTACTCTTTCCAATAAGCACAAAGGATCTTTTATATGCATTTTCCCATAGAAAGTATAGCACATACTACTGCCTTTGATAAACCAGACCACTGGTGGAAAGATCGAACTGCAAATGGTTCCACTGAGAAGGTAAAGTTTGTTTTGTTTGACGACGCCACTAGAGCACATTGATTTTTATCTTATCAGTGGCTATTGAACATCATTCATACAGTCATCCACTGAGAAGGATCAATCCAATGACAAATGACTTTACAGACAGATACGCTACTGGTTGAGCTACATCCCATTTCCACATGTACTGAAATCACCCCTCTACAATTTTGGAACTGTCTTTAGATAATAAATCACATTCCAGATCTCTGTTCTATACACTGCCTATAAATGGGCTACAGTTACCTCTAGAAAGATAAAGACTTTAAAAATTGTCTTGAGATATTATAGCAAATAATGTTCACATTTACATAATAATGTGTGGTGTGTGTACATGTATGTGTGTGTGTGTATGTATATGTGTGAGTGTACAACTACGTGTGTGGTGTGGTGTGTATGTGTGTGTGTATGTATGTGTGTGTGCATGTGTGTGGTGTAGTGTGGTGTGGTGTGTGTATGTATTTCTGTGTGCACGTGTGTGGAGTGGTGTGGTGTGCACGTGCATGGGCACAATACATCCTGGTCCTATTGTTTATTTTCCAGAAGATTGATTTCAGATTCACAATGATAACATTAAAAACCTGTCTAATCTGGCACTCTATTATTATTGTCTGATATATATTCAGTTTAAACAGTCTTAGTTTAGGAGTTGCAGAATTTTCAAGAAACACATTTTAATTTTCTGTTGTATAAAAATGAAATACTGAAAATAAATTATGAATTTAAAAAAAAAAGTAAAATCATTTTTAACAATAAAACTTAAAAATAAAAAATCATGAATTTAAATTTAGAAAATTATTTAATTCCTCACTACAAAAATAAACTAAAAATTAATGCCATTCCAGTATACAATATTACATCAAAGAAATTTAAAAATATTTATATCAATGTTTCTTAATTCCTTAAGGAAATTAACATTTTAAAAAAATCTATGATGTTATAATTATCAAATAAAACCTATAAAAATAACTTTTATTTTATTTATTACATTCAGTATAATTCAGGCCTGGAAGTTTACTTACAAAATATTTGTTTTATTATTAAATATAATGTCAGTGACCTTCACCTTCATTAAGTAAATTCAATCTTCACTGAATAGAAAAATTCATTTTCATCAAAGTATTAGTGTAAGTGTAAAATTCTAGGCCTGATTCAAAGCAACTATCTCTGGTTTTCATTCCCATACTACTATTAATATTAATAATAGAATAAAAAATTGAAAACTATCCAAGTCAATTGTTGGATACATGTACAAAATATAATTATGTAGCTATACATTTTATTACAACTACATATGTATTGACAGAAGTTAATGATGACCACATTTTACAATCCATAAAGATATTGATCACTTAATGTTGCTCCTAACTTGACTCATCCTGAATGCCATTTTGAGTCAGCTAGAGAAAGATGTCTTAGCAAGTTTCAATCAAGCCATAACACAGAGGGAGAGCAGGTAGGGCAGTTGGCATGGACCTATGGTTTTGAGAGTAGGCAAAGGGTACCCGTTGATAAAAATGATTGATTTGTAAATGGGGCATTTTCCTGTCCCAGACATGGTGGATGGATAAAAACCATAAACAGCGCCCATGAGAGGCACCTGCTATAACAGCCTGGCTCTGAACGTAGACGTTTAACCTGGCCTGACGTAAATGGAGTCTACATTCCCTATCAGGCCTGAGGTTTGTATGAACCTGCTCATGATTTATACAATTACAAGGGGAGTAAGTAACAGACAATACTCCCCAGGTGATAAATTTCTAACATGTTTAGGATACCAGTCACTTATGCCAATAGAAATTTCTTAATTTCAACCCCTGCTATATGAAGCCAAGAGACGGTTGCTTTTTAAGTTTTCAATGTACATGTTAATACAAATCATTATCATAATCAAAATAGTTCCACTTATTAAAAACATTTACTAGATTCAATTAAAAGTTACTCAAAGAACGTTTACTCACTTCAACTAAAAGTTATTCAAAGTCTGAAATGTATATTTAACAAATCAAAGTATAAATGAAGCATTTTATTTTACACAAAATACGAAACTAAAGAAATATGGAACCGCTTTATTTACAGACGTCTGAACACAATTTAATAGAAAAGTTCTGAAATTCATGGAATCTTCCACTTTATTTAAAGAAAAACTTTTAAAAGTTTTAACCCGATATTATTTTAATAAAACATCACAAGGGTGTGTCAGGACCTACCTTGCGGCTACGGTTATGCTTGTTTGTGTCGGAGGCGGGCATGTCTCCCCATTCTTTGAAAGCCCCCAGTACATCCACACGCATCTCCTGACTGCCAACCTGGTTCAGCAGTCAGATACAGAAGCCAAACTTAGCTAAGACAAGGTATCACTTTCCCCAACCAGAACACACAGGTTAGAACTTTCTCTGGCACAACGCCTGCAACTGCTTCAAGCATAGCAAGCCACAGGAGAGGGGGAGAGTCAGGCCCCATCCTCTACTGCAGTGGGGCTATTAATAGTGGAGGTTCGGGTTACAGTAAGTGATGGGCGCCACATGTTGTATACATTCAGACTAAATTCCTTAGTCTCACAGATCTATTGGAAGGTTCCATGCCGAAGATGCACACACTCGCAGAGGGATGGAAGGAAACACATTTGGTCCTGTGTACACATTGATCACTTATTCCAATTGTTCTTCATTGCAGTTTATTATAAATGTTTGCAAGTACGGCACTGAGGAAGTAACATAACATGCACTCTCGTATCACAACAGATTTGGACGGAAAGCAGCTATTAACCCAACGACTGTATTTGTCAATAATGACACTTCCGTCTTGTATCAATTTCTCTAGGTCACATAATCACCATAATTTTGGGCAGGAAATTCATCTGCAGGCAACTCAACAGCAGAACCTATTAGTCATAAAACAAGAGGTTGGTCTAGGCGTTAAAACAACACCAATCTACGATGATATATTACCCCACTGCTAATTTGGACCAGTCTAGGATATTTTGGATATGCTTCCACCTGAATGACTTCATAAAAACATAGGTACTGACAGCCAGAAATGAAGATAAACAACCAAGCAAATGCAAAACCATGAAAAAGTAACTTATCTTCAATACCATAACTATATTTAATAAACTGAAAAACACCTATTAATTATTAATACTGAAGACTATGGACAAAAACAGATAGGATGTGCAGATGAAATGGCAAGACTAGAGAATCATACAAAAATAAATGCAGCAACTCAACATGTTAAAGTTTCATTTTTTTACAAATACTCTAAGAGGGCCTTGAACCCTGCTAAGCAGTTTGCACGCACTTCAATCCTAGCTATTATAAATACTATAGCTTTGCCCTGTCAATTTATTAGATGCTGCTTCACAGAGCCAATTTCCTAGTCGTAGCATCACCCCCAGTGTAGCTGGCTTCTTACTTAGCAGATAATGCAAACTTTTTCAACCGGAATGGTTGCAATTTGCAATAATTGTCTTTTATATCCACTTTGATGTACCAAAAGTAAAGTTTGTTTTATTTAATGACGCCACTAGAGCACATGTGATTGTTATCTTATCATCGGCTATTGTAAAAGTAAAGTTTGTTTTATTTAATGATGCCAATAGAGCACGTGATTGTTATCTTATCATCGGCTATTGGACGTCATACATATGATAATTTTGACATGTTTCTTTTTAGAGGAAACAGGCTACCACCACATAGGCTACTCTTTCCGATAACCACAAAGGGTCTTTTATGTGCTCTTTCCCACAGACAGGATGGGTGAAAGACTTACTGATGGCAATTTTGATTAAACCTACAGCAATTTGTTAATACTTAACTTTTGGAACAAATAAACATAACAGAAGGGTTATTTTGCCTGTGGCTATAAAATCTCAAGGTGAAGCACCTCGCCTATGGCAATTTATACAAAACCAGTGGCAATTGCCACCAGTCACGCCATTAAATTTGAGTCCTGGAGTTGTAGTGAATTTGATAAAGGTTAATGAAAATATTTTAATCTTTTTGTTGGAAGTAAATAATTTTAGGGGATATCAATGAGTTTGTGAAACATGACTATTTCATGGTCATTCATTTGTCTCGGAGACAGGCTAATGGTTTTGGTAAAACCTGATCAATAACAGCTAGATATTCTTCTATTTGTTCTTGAAAAGAAAACTGTTTAGTTGAGTATCGATCAAATTAGAAAGATTTCCCAATTATTTACCGTTTTTTAAAGGCAGGCATGCTACCAACTGAGCTACATCCCACTCGGCGTGTTCTAACCACAAATCATGTGGATTATAAGGATTATGATTCAGAGATGATGTAAGAAAGTAATCTTCATAACAGCATGATACACCACACATAACAGTAGGCCGATCCTCACACAAACTGTGTACTGAGTATTAAAACCAAATAAGTATTAATAAGAAAATAATCTTTTATTAATCCTACTCAAAACAAACACACCCAGGTCACCCACTGCCCGAGATTGGTCTGTATGTCAAATCAGAATTCACCTCACGACAGTTTATGATCAACATAAAATAAATAATAATAATGTTTGTTTTATTTAACTATGCCACTGGAGCACATTGATTTTTATCTTATCATCGGCTATTGGACATCAAACATGATCATTCTGACATGACATATGATACTCTTTCTGATAAGCAGCAAGGGTTCTTTTATATATGCACTTTCTCACAAATAGGACAGCACATACGATGGCCTTTGATGAACCAGTTGTGGATCACTGGTTGGAATGAAAAAAGTCAAACTGTGTCAAGATGATCATATGTTTGATGGTCAATATCCAATCATTATAAAACTTGGAATGAAAAAAGTCAAACTGTGTCAAGATGATCATATGTTTGATGGTCAATATCCAATCATTATAAAACTATCAATGTGCTCTAGTGGTGTTGGTAAATAAAACAAACTTCATTGTTATATATTTATATACATGTGGGTTCACTCTACATGCATCAACTATGCATTCAGAAACATCACTGGCATTTAATTCACACAAATGACAGACAACTAGACAACTATAGCTCAATGCAGGCTTGTCAAAACAACCATCAAATGAAAAAAAAAAATTGTCATCGCCTACCACAAATTAGCTGTAACAACATAGTTAATAAAATATTTCAACTTTGCCAGAATAATCAAAACTACTGGCAGCCAGTTTTTTTGGCAATTGTTTTTAATTTATTTATTGTATTTATTTATTTTTGCTACACATCAATCCATATACATTGATAAAAAATAACAAAGTTCAATATTCTGAGTTCATCTCACAGCTGATACCACAGACCATATCATTTGTAGAGCAAAATGCCAAAAACCTTTCAACTTGCGGCCCAAACGTCTTCAAAAATACAGCCAATTTTCTAACACTAACACTACAGTCCCCTTGACAGTTATAGCTAATCCGAACTTTATACAAACATCCAGAAATTCCCAGAGAAATAGAGATAATGAATTTCCTCTTTCTAATTCACAAACTGACCTTTTTCCCATGTGAGAAAAGGAGATAAAATTGTGGTCCATTCGCGGAAATAACCAATAATGACAATTGTACTAGCAGTGTTTTTAATGCAGTTATTCTTGTCATGTGCTGGTGTATGCGGAGTAAACTGACACATACAAACACGTTATTAGTTGACTGCAAACTGAATCTAATTAATCCTATTTATACAAAGTGAAGTATCATAAGCTTCAAAACATATTCATGTTTATGTATGTTGTAATAAAACCTTTTTTTTAACACACTAAAAAAATCCCTCTAAAAATGTTCATCTCATATTCCTTACAAATTTGTAATGCATCCTTTCCTGCAGAAATCTTTTTAGGGTTAGCTCAATTTTTTTTTAATTTTATGTGGAACTGGTGAGAGATACTGTATACATAATGATAGTTTGATGATTGATACTGTTTCACTGATATATGTCACTGACAATGAGTCAAACAGAAACATTTAAAACAATTTTTTAACATTATAAAATAACAAAAATGTGAATGTTTAGGGTACAGAATTTTACATATTTTATACGAGCTGGAAAAATTCCTGTAATGTATATGATTTTTTTAAACTTTGACAATAGCCAATAATAATTCTGTACATTTAACAGGACTGGAAGTAGATTTTACATTACCACAGATGTAAAAAAAACCCTGAAATATCCTTATAAGTTTATGAATTGTGGACTTTATATACTAGTTGAAAGGCACACATTTTTATAAATACATATGAATATTATGATATTTGAAGCATCATGAAAACGTTTGATACGCAAGCCAACTGACATATTTAATTGGAGAATCCTGCTTCTCAAATATATTTATATACAACTACTAACTTTTCACTTTTTAAAAGAAATTCCACTTACATTGAAACCATTTTAACACTCACTAAGCCTTATATGAACAATCAAAACACTAAACAAGTTAGATAGTAATTTGGTAAAAGCTGAAATTTACAAATGAATCCTGCATCCCAACCATATTCACACATTATTAAACTCTTCCTGTTCCATTATTGTATCCAACATATATGATAATCCTGAATTCCATTTGATACAAGCATCACAATTTACAAACAAATTCTGAATTCCATTTGATACAAGCATCACAATTTACAAACAAATTCTGAATTCCATTTGATACAAGCATCACAATTTAC